>JAJJMA010212895.1:0-12897 GCA_023529015.1 Papaver nudicaule | reverse complement strand
ACCACAACCCCCTCCAGCAACAACCACCACGACCCCATCGGCAACCACCATCACCACCTTCCACCGCCACCACCAGATTTTGGTGTCTAGTTGCCAACTAGACACCACGATTGTATGAACAGGAATCCTTGTGCACACCAGATTTTGGTGTCTAGTTGCAAACTTGACAACATTTATGTGTCTAGTTTCCAACTGAACACCATAATTGTATGAACAGGGACCCTGTGCACACCAGATTTTGGCGTCTAGTTGCAAACTGGACAACATTTTATGTGTCTAGTTGCCAACTAGACGCCATGATTGTATAAACATGACTTCTGTGTACATCAGATTTTGGTGTCCAGTTGCAAACTAGACCACATTTTATGTGTCCAGTTGCCAACTGGACACCATATTTTGCCAATTTGACATACATGAATAAGTGAACCTAGCGTGAGTCGAACACGCATCTTCTGACATGGAGTCAGCCGTGCTACCATTGCACCACAGATTCGTATTGGAGGATCTACTAAATTCATGCCACATACAAATATAAACACAAGAGCTATAAACGAATTCACATTAAAGTTTATAAGAAAGCGGTCAGAATATGATCAAGCAAGAGGCGAAAACGTGTTGTCTGTCACTCCTCCAAACTGTAATAAAACCAACCAGCACTCCTCCAGTACTAGATAAAATGCTAGACGAGTAAAAAAAATAAATTGGAACACCGGTGCTCTCCCCAAGGACAAAATCATGTAATACAAATGAGTCAAAACATGCTAAGGGAAAGTGTGTACATGCTAAAGGAAAGTGTGTGGGATGCAATTAAGAGATATATCAATCTCTTGGGTGAAGATAATTAGACACACATACCTGCTTGAATTGAACAATATTCGGATGCCTTAAAAGACCTGTGATTGATAATTTCCCGCTGAACATTCTCGTCAATCTGAATTCATAAAACTGATTACAAAAATGTACAACCAAGGCAAAACATATCTAGAACGGGAAAAATGATACTGTTCCTTTTTGCAAGGTCAACAATGTCAACCCCATGAATTTACTGCACTATAAAGCTTTCTATAAATCAATACCAAGACATACTGAGCAAACTCAAAATTCAATCAAAATTTGAGCTTTTTAGAGAAATTGGACAAATGATAAGACTAATACATGATCATTGATCATGAGTAAGTAAGAAAAGATAGGAAATGAAACCTTTTTTCCTCTTGGGATGTATTTGACAGCAACAAGTTCTTTAGTTTTCTTATCTTGACCAACCTTGCTACTCCAAAATTCCCAGACCCAAGTTCCTCCATGGTTAATTACACAGAGAATTAGAAAGCTAGACAAAAAGAGAGATTAGAGAGAATAAATTGAGTAATGGTTGTGCTGTGAAATGCCAACAACAACCACCATCATCACCACTACAACAGAAACCACCAACATCTCCTTCATACAAAAACATACACCAATCCAACACTATCAAAACCACCAACCCCAATTAGCATCACCAATACAAGTGAATTTTGTAACACCAATATCACTACCAATACACACAACCCTTAACCACTACTGAATTTGGTCAATCAAAGATACATACTGTTATTATTGCAATCCAATAATTTTGAAAATGAATATATATGCTACAACCATTCAATCTTTACAAGCTCAGTTAGATTATACGAACACATGAAAATTATGCCAGATTCAAATCAAATTATAAGAGAAAAGATGTGAAATTGAGATTTCTAGGGTTTTTGATACCAACCTGATCAATAGCTCTCCATATCTTGAATTAATACGATTTTGATTCTCTATTTCAACTTGATATTTCTGGAGATCAAGACCTAAAAATCAGATCTCTCGATCGATTTTGATCCAAAGTTTGATCTGTTTTAATTTTCAAATGCCTGATAAAACGAGAAGAAGAAGAAGATGAGTAGATGACGAAGAAGATGAAATTTCAATTTTTTCTGTTGATGAATACAAAAATTGATTTCCTTTGGTGTTTTGGATTCTTCAATGAAGATATCTCTCTGGTTTCGACGGAAAGGTAAATCGTGTATACTAAAGAAATTCAGTCCAGAGGGTAAACTAGGTATCAGTGCCTTTTGGATTTCATTCTAGAAACCGGTCCACTTCAATTTTAACCTTCATAAGGTTAATTATGAAGGCCCATCAAAAAGAGGGGCTTTTGTTCAATTTCCTCATTTTTTTTTGGTACCTAGCATTTTCGAATCCTCGCATCAGTGGATCCTAACTAGTAAAATACATTGACCAGAGGCCAAGCGTAGGCAGGCACACAGTTACCTACCAAAATTCCAAAGAAGGCATTTTAGTCATTTCGCGATGTAACTATCTTACAAAACTAAATAGTCGGCAACTGTCGGCCGACAAATCTGGAGATGAAAGCGGCAAAAAAGAAAAACCAAATCTTAATTCAAAATTAATCCTTAATTCCTAAAAATAGGTTATTATTTAATGAAAACTTTTTCATTTTCACTGCTTTCAATAAATAAACAGCGTTGATTCTGTTTGTTTTTTTTTCCTCTCTCATGAAAGCTGTATATGTTTCCACCAGTGCGTAAAATTCGCTCCACCACTCACAACTACCAATTTCAAAACCCTAATTCCCAAATTCAAACAATGTTGTTGTTGTTATTCTCCTTGTACAAAGAAAAACCCTAAATTATACAAATGCCTTTTCCATATGCTTCTTTCACAAGATAAAGGATATAATGGTAGATGATCCTTCTCTCTTTTCCTGAATCTTAACCCCCTGTTTTGTTTATCCTTCTTCATCTTAGTTTGAATTTGAATTAGTCTTTTTTTCTTTCTTTTTATAAAATGTAGGAATTTTTTTAAAAAAAAATTCACCAAAATAGTTTGATTATTGGTGTAATGTAGTTTGATTATAACGTTTTGGGGTTTTGTCTTAATGCTTTTTTTCTTCTTGGTTGAATCGTATTTGTAGGGTAAGAATGAATTAGTATATGATGTTGAAATGTTGAATACAGAGATCTAATGATAGAGAATTCATTGGGTTTGATTTGTTGTAATAATGACTCTTGCCTTTTATTTGTCTTCTCCTGATTGAGTTGGTTGAAATGGCAGAGCAAAAAGCTCCCTTCTTGGGTACTGATTTTTGTTTTGGGTGCAGCTGAGAAGAATTGGATATCAATAAGTAATATATCATTTGGGAGCTATGGATGTTGCTGAGGTTGAAGAAAGTCTTTTTGCAGCCAGTGATGCGAAGGTATTGAAATTGAAATTATATTTTATTTATCAATCATGCGGTTTTGGTTACATGAAGAGAGGAAAAGGCGTGGTTGTTTGGTAAGACCTGCTTCGGATATATTCCTTCTATTCTGCCCTGATTACATGAAGAGAGGAAAAGGCAAAGCAATTAAGTTGGTAAAAGTTGGTGTTATAATTTTGGCAATATTATCAACCAGAGAAATGGAATTTGTTGAAGATCAACTAGGATGAGCACCAGATAGTTCTATGTTTTTCTCATGGGTTGATAAGAAGGATTTAGAATACATATCACTTAATGTTGTACACTGGTGTTAAACCTCTCAATTTCAGATTACATATTTATGTTTTTAAGATTTTCTGGTTTAGATAAATAAATGTTACTTTGGTTGCATATACAGCTGCATCGAGGGATGTGTAGCGTGCTTTCTGGGATTGTTTGCAGAGTATTGGAAATATTTCCAGTTTTAGAAGCTGCAAGACCTGGAAGCAGATCAGGCATCCAAGCCTTATGTGCAGTGCATGTTGCACTTGAGAAAGCAAAGAATCTACTTCAACACTGCTCAGATTGTAGTAAACTGTACTTGGTATGTTAAGTTCCCTCAAATTTTTCGTGTCAGTTTTAATTCATTATATATACTGGTTTGCAAATGGCAAGTTCATGCTACTCGTAGATTGTTTGTCTTATTGGATGGAACATAAATAGCTTCCTCGCCCTTTATTATGTCCACTGCACACAGTCCTCTTGTGAACACAATTCTATTATGTTCATGATTCGTACTGATTGCGTTTTTATTGTTCCTTAGGCTATAACTGGGGACTCTGTTCTCCTAAAATTTGACAAGGCAAGGTCTGGTCTTGCTGATAGTCTGAGGCGTGTTGAAGATATTGTCCCACAATCTGTTGGTCTCCAGGTAACTATTGTGCAACATTTGTTAGCTCGCAGTGTAACTCCCAGCAATATCATGAGACTAAGCCTTCTACTTTTAATCCATAGAAATATAAGGAAAGACTTGACTACGCTACCTAGCACTTTTTTATTTGTTTTCATTCATTATTTTGATGGAGAACCTTTGGTCATCAATTGCCAGAACAAAGCTTACTCAAGTACCATGAAACAAACTGCAGTGAACATACCGAGTACAGCTAGCATTTGTTATTTTGCTTTATTTTTTTTAATGAGTTTCTGTCTTCTATTCTTCTATTAGTTCTATTTTCTTTCTATAGATTTGGATTTAGAGATCCCAGATAGAGATTTCAACTTTCAGTTATGTCCTTCATGATTCTCTATGAATTAGTAGTAAAACTAGGTTGTTAAATTAATTAAAATGGAGATTACCTCTTTTGGAGATTAACTAGGTTCTTTTCTGTGTCTGAAATATTAACCAATATATATTGTTTGCATCTCCTTTTGTTCTCTTTCTAGATTTCAGAGATTGTGAATGAACTGGAAGCAACCGTGTTTTCACTTGACCAATCAGAGAAGCAAGTTGGTGACGAAGTGATTGCTTTGCTCCAGCTAGATAGAAAATTTAACAGCAACTCTAATGACACTAATGAGCTTGAGACCTTTCACCAAGCTGCCTCTAAGCTTGGCATTACTTCCTCAAGAGCGGCACTCACAGAGAGAAGAGCTCTTAAGAAGCTTATTGAAAGAGCTCGCGTTGAGGAAGATAAACGAAAGGAGTCCATCGTGGCTTACCTATTACATCTCATGAGGAAATACTCCAAGCTATTTCGAAGTGAGTTTTCTGATGACAATGATTCCCAAGGATCAGCTCCCTGCTCCCCCACAGTTCTGGGCTCTGAAGAAAGTGGCTGGTCTGGAGGAAACAGCCAAGCCTTTGAAAGGCAGCTTTCAAAACTCTGCTCTTTCAATTTTAAGCCCATCCGTAAGAGATCAGGGCCGTTGCCAGTGCCACCCGAGGAGTTGAGGTGCCCAATCTCATTGCAGCTCATGTACGATCCTGTCATCATTTCATCTGGTCAGACTTATGAGAGAGTCTGCATCGAGAAATGGTTTGGTGATGGGCATTACACCTGTCCTAAGACCCAGCAACATCTTGATCATCGGTTTTTAACTCCAAATTACTGTGTGAAGGGTCTCGTTGCTGGTTGGTGTGAACAGAATGGAGTACCTGCTCCCGAGGGACCTCCAGACTCACTCGATCTCAATTATTGGAGGCTGGAACTGTCCGAGTCTGAGTCTACGAAATCAAGATCTAATGGAAGTATCAGTCCTTCCAAGTTGAAGCCGGTTAAAGTGATTCCTCTGGAAGATAGTGTTGAGGAAGCCAATGGGAGTGAAAAGGAAGAGGAATCTGGTCAGGACTGTGAAGTGGACACGTTTGAAAGGTATCACAGCTTACTAGGAATCTTGCGTGAAGAAGGAGACATGAAGAGACAATGCCAAGTGGTAGAACAAATACGGCGTTTATTGAAGGATGACGAAGAAGGTAGGATGTTTATGGGGGCAAATGGGTTGGTTGAAGAGCTGGTGCGGTTTTTGAGTTTAGCTGTCCGTGAGGGGACTGCAAACAATCAAGAAACTGGAGCCATGGCTCTCTTCAACCTTGCTGTTAACAACAACAGGTATGCAGTATATGTTTAAATAAATCTTGTTTAGTCTTCTTCAGATATTCGTAAATTAAAAGGTAACATGCTAGTTTGCTCTATCCTGTTATTTGATCACAAAACGGTCTGTAAGTGTGATATTCTTTATGCCAACTTTCTGAGTCTTTACTTGGGCATATTTTACAGGAATAAGGAGATGATGCTATCTGCAGGAGTAATTCCCGTGTTGGAGGAAATGATCCAGAATCCAGAGTCATCTGAACCAGCTTCTGCTCTTTATCTGAACCTTTCATGCCTAGAAGAAGCAAAACCGGTAATTGGATCAAGCGAAGCAGTTCCTTTCTTAATTCAACTCATCCAAAGTGACAAAACACAACAATGCAAACTTGACGCCCTCCATGCAATCTATAATCTCTCCACAAACTTGTTGAACATTCCACATCTTCTATCCGCCGGGATCATAGAAAGACTCCTGCATCTCCTTGCAGATCACGCATGGGTTGAAAAAACAATTGCTGTATTCATAAACATAGCCTCGAATAAATCAGGCAGAGAAAAAATAATCTCAGCCCCAGGTCTTGTAAGCAAACTAGCTGATATCTTAGATATTGGCGAACCAGTTGAGCAAGAACAAGCCGTTGCATGTATCTTGAGTTTATGTAATGGAGATGAAAAATGCTGCGACATGGTGCTACAAGAAGGGGTAATTCCTTCTTTGGTTTCCATTTCAGTAAATGGTACAAATAGAGGTAAAGAGAAGGCACAGAAACTACTAATGTTGTTTCGAGAACAACGTCAGAGAGACCCTTCACCTGTTGAGGTTCAGAAGCCGCCACCAATACAAGTACCACCAAAGAGCAGTGAAGGTAGCTTACTCACTCCACCAAGAAAAAGTAATGAAGGTAACTTATCGACTCCACCGCGGAAGAGCAACGAAGGGCGGCTACCCACACCACCGCCTGCTCCAGAACGTAGACCTATGTATAAATCAGCGTCTAGAAGATTGGGAAGAGGTTGGAGTTCTATATGGAAGAACAAACCCTTTTCAGTTAACCAATATTGAGAGTCATATGTCTGCCCCTCTTCTAGTTAGCTATGTATATTCCTTTGATTGTAACATTTTGTTGTATCACTAGAATTTGTTTATTATTTTTTCCTTTGAAGAAAGAAGAAAAGAAAGGAGAGATGTATAGGTTACTGTAATCTTTTGTATGCTTCTTAGTTATCTATTTCTCCCATTTGGGTTGGTTGGAACAAAGTAATTTATCAAGTAAAATGAAAGGATCATCTAGCATTACTGCTATCCGAAACAAATAGTTGAATGAATTCGAGAAATTCAAATAGTTCTTCAAAACGCATGCATTAAACCTCATGCTGTGGTTTTCAAGAGTTGCCAAAGAACCGCATAATCACTTCGCATATTCAGAACATCAGTATCATGCATGCCACAACCATAGCAATCATTAACCAAGTTAACTAGACTCGATCCATAAACGAACGAGAGCAGTTTCAAGATTCCCTTTTTATGTTTCTTGTTGCATCTCTCCTTTCACAGTCTACTAATGCATGGTGTGCGTGTGCAATCATATATTATCCAGCACACGAAAGTATGTAGGCTCCAAGTGCTGGACAACTACAGCTTCATCATTCTGTTAATTGCCTTGCAGCGATCGACAACTCTGAACCTGAATAGGTTGAGAGGATTTTGGTGCTGGCTGTTAATGGAGAAGTTAGCACTTACTGGAGAAATAGCACTGTTAAGGAGTGTTCTAGGCTTTCAGCGTTTTTTGTTAGGACCTCATGAACCAGTATTTTTGTAGAAGGTTTTAGAAGGATTTTTTTTTTAAATATTTTTATTCTATATAAAAATAAAAATTAAATCAATAAAAATCTCTCCCCTTGTGCCAATTTTAATCGTAAGTTGGTATCAGAGTGAGGAGTTGAATCCTTCTCTTATATAATGAATAAAGAAGCTGGCATTGAATCCGCAGTCATGCGGAACCAAAAATCAGTTTTCGAATGCACTCATTGCAAGTGTTTAGGTCACACAAAGAATGTGCGTTTTGATATTATCGGATTTCCATATTAGTGAAATCATAATTGTATTTCTGGGAATAAAGTTTGTGATAAAGTAATTAATCAGACCTTTCATGTGGCGACATCGTCTGGTCACCAAGTTGTTTAAAATAACTCGTGGATAATAGTTTCTGGTTATACAGACCATATCACTTTCCAAGCGAGTTTCACATTTTAAACCATCCTTATATAAATCCATTTTTACATCAAATGAATCTTCAACTGGTAATTAGAGAACAATAATTAACCCACAACGAATCATGAAGTCTTGATTTGACTTTAGTTGTTCCTTCTAACTGATGATTTATTACTTGTTTCTCAAATTACTAAAGCTTTATATTGTTATTTTTTGGCATGATCATTATGTGTTTAAGGACATTCGGATAAGACAAAAGATTGGTCATGGCGTTTGATTGGGAAAGTTATATTATCTGAACTTGGAGTCCGGGGGTTCAAAAAAAAATGTGTATATCTCTAGCCATGATTTTTTTTATAAGGGCTTCGGCGTCTAGAGAGTGCTTCCTTTTAGATACTTGAAAAGGTTATTTCCTAGGATGTTTGAAAGAGTTGATGTTTCCAGTTTTCATTGTGAAGATTATGTGCTAGCAAAAATTCATTGTGTTCCGTCCCCATTAGTATAAACAGGAGTCCAGTGCCATTAATGATTATACTCTGATGTTTGGGGTCCATCAAAGGTCAACACACTTGGTGGTGCATGTTGGTTTATGTCCTTTATTGACGATTGTACTACGATGATATGGGGTTTGTTTAATAAAGACCAAAGGTGAAGTGTGTTAGAGCATAACTCGTTTGAACCCACTGGCGTTGGTATGCCAAGTCCGTTGTAAAGTTTAGTTGCCAACAAAAAAGTCCTTGATTTACTCTACAATGTTATTCTCGGGCTAGGATAGATTAGATTTTGATACGAATACCGCTTGAAGATTGAAGACCACAACTTACACATTTGATTACCTTTCATCCTCTCGTCAAAAAAAGTTAGTAAGGATTATACCTCGATATCGTGTTTAATATTCTATCAATTTAATAGTCAATGGCACTGTATATTTTTCTTCATAAAAAGTATCGGAAATGAAAGTTCTCTGAGTCTTAACACGTGGTTTCCACTGTGTACGAAGATTTGGAACTTTTGATAAGGATCACTCGTTGATGTACACAATGGCTTAGAAATTGGGTTTCTAAACTGAGTACTAAAGAAGTTCACGTACCTATCGCGAACCATGCTAGAGTGAAAATTTTATGAATTCAAAGTGTATATCATGGTTCACATAGCTATCGCGAACCATATGATTCGAAACTGAAACTGATTATAATGGTATACTTGTGTTTCGAAACTTTTGTCCACTTTTTTAAGTTTCGTGTTCACGTACCTAAAGTGATCTGTACACGGTAATCATTGACCAATATTTCAGTGCGCAACCATCTTACGAAGTCAAGGAGAATTTTTTCACTACTTTAGCCACTCGTGGTTTTAGGCGGTTCGAGAAGTTAATATGAGACACAAAGCAACTCATGGACTTTTATAAGTTTACGAACTTGGTTGAGCCCCAATCAAAGGCCGTTTTGTTAATTTAGACCTTCCTTGACGATCAATATAAATAGATGATTTCCAGCAACAATCACCTGCAACTCTCAACACAATATTGTGAATTCTTGTTGCAAGGTTGGTCATCATCTCAAAACCCTTTTTAAGGTACGACTATTGTAAATAATTCACTTGAGGATCGTGGAGCAGGTGGGGTTTCAACATCCTTCATCATGTATCTTGCGTCGATGGTATTGTTCATGAACAATCAATCGTTATGATCAAGATTATTTATAGCAACTTCGTAAGGATCTTTTAAGTAAGGTTCAGACCTAGAAGTTCCAACAAAGAAAAAGTAATTCTAGACCTTGTGTTAAGATTGTTACTTTGTTGAGTTAAAATCAATTAGCTAGATCAATAAGCCTTAATTGATCGAGAACTCGATTTTCCTGAACCTTGATTGAATGCCTTTGTGAGACTTCACATAGGTTCACGATATTAAAAAGTTGGTGGTGTACTTGGTATCCCCTCTTTTTCAATTGGTATCAGAGTGGTAAATACCTTTAGACGTAATTGTCTGCATTTGACTAGTTTGTGAGCAATGCGCAATCATTGTATGAACATAAACGTACCACCATATCCTGAAAAATCACTATCTCATCCCCTGATCTCATCAGATAAATAAGAGATCTTCTTATGTCGGTATAAAATCTGCGTAGAGATTTTATACTCAACAACCATTAAATTAGATCCAAAGTAAAGAGGATGAAAAGTGAATTTCAGTGTAAAACTGTGCAACGAGCAACTAATCATGAACTGCTCGATAAAGTAAACTCCATTAATAACAGAAAAAAAAAAGTAAAGATCAAATCATTGATTGAAAGTAATGTATTTATATGATTAACTCTACATGGATAATGTGCTTTAAGACCAGAGGAGATTATAAATTATTCACTAACCTATCTAGTCTCTCTCAAAACCCTCAAGACTTACCAAAAAATCCAACCCTCACAACTGATCCCGAGCTCGCCTTTTATAGATCGAGATACATTAGTGTGATACAACTAATAAGACAAAATACTCGATCGTGGGTGTCAGAAGTTGTCGAGTCGGTGCGTTCCGAGAAGGCATCGAGGCTTAGGTTTGATTTTTTCATTCCTCGATCCCCTTTATTCCGAGCTGACAATTTCCTCGATTTTATTATGATCCTCGTTATGAATGTTTTTTCGATGACTCCCGCCTATCAAGGTATTGATGCCCTCGAGTCACTCTATACTTTGAGCCGTCTTTTCCCTTATCATGCTTCTCCCTTGGGATGTCGTCACGTGGTTCGATGGTTTTATACCCCCACAGTTTGCCTCTTTCCTTTCCCAGGGATCGAAGATGCTGGGGAAGGAAACTTCTTTTCGATGCTCCGCTCCATGACACGTGCCCCACTCTTTGCCTGAAATGACGTTTTAGTGACACACACATTCCCGATATTACAGCCACCTTTTAACCTTTTCACTTATAGCGCTGGTTTCTTCTCCTTATTTAAGTTTATTTTCTCTCACGAAAAAACTTCTTTCTTAACCTTTCAAATTCTTCTTCTTCTTCTCCCCCGTTCTTTTTTTCTTTCCAAAAATCTCATCTTTAACCTGAGTTATTAGTTGTCTCTGAAAACCCTTAGGTACCCACATCTTTATTTCTCCCGCTGATTCACAAAGGTAGTTCTTTTCTTGCTTTACTCACATTGATTTATGAGTTTCCGCCGCTGCAATTTCCGTTTCCAACAGAGTTTTATCGCATCCTTCTCAGGGACTTCCTCTTCAGATGAATCCCTCCTCTTCTATTAATGCCGTGATTTCCAAGATGAGTGCTTTAGGTTTTAACGATACTACTTTTAAGATTACTTACGTTCATCCTCCCGACGGTCGGTTGACTCCAGAACTAGTCGAGGATTACAAGTGTGGTGATAATCAACTGCTGATAACTACTTATCAAAGGCTCGCAGGACCTTTGCCTCCACTCTATCAATCTTTGAATCCTCTATTTCTTGAGATTATTTTTTCGATGCCAGAAGCTCGTGGGGTGATGCAACTGACTTGCAGTTCAATTCACCTAATTAACAAGTGGGTTCTTTGTTCGGAGGATAATTCTGTTGTTGTCTCGATATCGAAGTATTACCTTACTGCTACTAACTTCCTTAAACACTATCAAACTTATTTAACTCTTGACGTCGCAACTGCTCCTTGGGGAGTTCGCTTTAAACTTCGGGAAAACATCAAGGACGTTCTTCCTGGTCTTCCTGATTACTCCCTCGATGATGGTTGGTACACAGAGCATGTGATATTCTGTGGACCTGTTCTTCATGGCAGGAAAGATTCGGGATGTTACTGGCCTCGAGATAAGTTCGAGGATGATCACCAGTTCTCAACTCAACATCTTTTTACTATACATTTCTCCGAGGAGGAGAAAGATTTGTCTCGTCAGTGTTTACTGAAAAGGAAGAGTACTATCGAGGACATTCCGAGAGATTCGATATGTACACGTACAAGAGAAGAAACTATGGATCAGGTAACAAACATCATCTGCCTAGAACGTATTATTTAGAGTATGAATATTTGCCTCTATTTGTTTCCTGAGAAAGACGGTTCTTATCCTTGAAGACGAAGACTGTGAAGATAAAGAAGACATCAATTATTCTTCATCGACAAAAGGTTAGTAGGAGTTATGACTTTATGGAAATTCTTCTATTCTACTTTCTCTATTCTTTCGAAATATAGTCGACTACTTTAGTAGTGATAATAGCGATTGTGATCGTATTCTTGTCTAACGTGGCCTTGTGTCATGACCAGTGTTTGTTCCCACAAATATTGTGAGTACAAGAATGAATGAGATAGATTCGGTGCCATGTGTCCATTACAATGGTTTGCTTGAAAATCGTTAGTTGGATATGGATGAATCTAAAGGAGTACTCTTGAGCAAAGAGTCCATGGATTACAGCTGAGGACGTACACACGTCTAAGTCCTGGTGAGCCCAGAACTTCCAGCGGAATCCAAAGTTGACGAAATATGACAAGCGGACGGTTCACGAACCGGTTCGCAAACCAGAAACTCGGATTTCTTCTGAGTTCCAAAGTGACTGAACATTTCGCGAACCTGTACGCGAATCCAATGTTGGTTACTTTGCTGGTGTCGGATTTAGTGGATATTCTTTCAGAATTTCACTTGAGTCAAACTCTAAACTCCTTTATCTCTTAGGTGGACTTGTATATCACATAAATATCTTTTGTGGTCCATCTAACGATCCTCAATGAGTCAATAAGATAAAGATTATCTTTGGTCTGTTAGATTCTATCTTGAAGTGTTTTTGAGCTAATAAAACACTTGGCAGATAAACTTAAAAAGAATTCCAATTGAGATTAATCTCTATTACTTGGTTGGCAAGTTTAGGGTTTCCTTAACTTGTGGGACAAGTAATT
>JAJJMA010212881.1:0-37403 GCA_023529015.1 Papaver nudicaule | reverse complement strand
ACCTTGTTGTGACGAATCTAGCCATAAATTATTTTTAGTTTTCACTTCTCTATATGGGTATTTCGGTAAAAAGGACCTTACATGACCTCTTGCCCTGTATTAGAAGGCCAGGCAAGCATTGCACATCCAACTTATTCGAATCGAATCGGGCTTTGTCTTTGCGCAGCTTTATATAAAGGTACAGTCTCTTCTTTCCCTTTTTCGAGTTCTTCTTCTGTTCTCGGTCAATTTTCTTTTGCGTAGTTAGGGTTTTTATGTGAAATTTGTTCGTTATTGATTTCAAAATAGTGTTCTGCGTATATCTCCTAGAAAAATCAATGGGTCCCCAAATTAGGCGTTTAGGTGCGAAGCTAATTTCATCAAGAAAATTCCCTACCAAGGCTGTTGCAGGCCAAGGAGGTTGCTGGAGAAAGTACGCTGAAACCTGGAAATTATCTTTTTAGACTTTATGGTGGAATGATTGTGGGGCTCGGTGCTGGTGTTTACAAGCAATACCATAACGAGGGCAAGGTAACAAGCATCTTGGGATTTAGGATCGGCAAGCGTGAGATTTTTTTTTTTTTTTTTTTACTTTTTTTTTTTTTTTTTTTTAGATAATAGCCAATTTATTGATCAAAGTAAAATGAAACAGAAATGAGGGGGGCTAGGCCTGACCTCAGAAGAAAAGAAGAGAGCAAGCAAAATAAAACAGGAAAGCGTGAGATGATTTCTTAAGACTCCTTAATCTAAAGTTGCTATGAATCCATTCTTTTTATTTTTTTTGATCAGCTGTGAATCCATTGTCTATCTATCTATATGTATAATTAAGTTGTGGTGGTAATGGTTTTCGGTTTCTGTAATTAAGAAACCTAACTTAACTTTTGCAATTGATATCAAACTTGTGTTTGAGTTATTACCTACTGGAGTGTCCTTAGTTGTAAGCTTTGCTTTGGGATTCAGCTTTTTTATCCAATTTGTGTATTCCTCAATTTGCTTGGAATTCTGCATTCAAATGTGAGCATATATTATCGCCTTGGTGAACTAATATTGAATGCACCGTGCTTTACACACTGTTAATTATACGGCTAGTATTTTCAACAACTTGTCTGTTTCATGTAAAGCTGTTCCAAAGTTAGCAAGCCGATGTTCTGGCTAAAGCAGCAAAACCAATGTAGTACCAAAATGGAGGCCGTTCTTTAATCATATAGTAAGATAGTTTTGTGCACCAAGTCTAGCTAGCCAAGCTACCTAGTCCTGTTTCAGTATTAAGTGTCTGTTAACCATAGGATTTCTATTTCATTGTTATGCATTCATGTGTGCAACACATATCAACTTATCAAGAATATGTTTCAAGTTTTTGTATATGTTTTTCTGATATACAACCTTTTTCACTCAAAAAAACGAAAAAAAAAAAGAGTTTATGAATACGGGGAAGATATATAAGTTTTTCTACTCGGGCAGTTTACGGGAACAATCATATCCTAATTTCCCTGTCGAACAATCTTATGGAGCTTGTTGCAACTTTTCCTCTCAAGTCTTGGAAAATGGTACACTTTGGACCAACCAGCCGTAGTACTATCACGCTTTGGTTGTCTTACATGAATGAACAGCAAGGAAATGTTTGATACGCAATGCAGAAAATTATTTTGAATACTTTGTTGCAGGTTTGTTTGTTTGTCTTTTTTTTTTTTAGTATCGTTAGCAAAAATGAGTTGTCCTAGGCGATGGACATGGATCCGTCACATGAAGCAAAGAGTTCAAGTAAAAAAGAGTTCTTGTAAATCGCCATGCAATGACCATTGCACTAACAAAGTTATGCCTTAATTTGATCAGTGTTTTAATCTCTTTGACCACAGCAGTACGAACGACATGTCAGTTGAGACAAAAATTCATAATCATCATTCTAACGTGTTATCGACCAAAACCAAAGCAACTACCATATTATGAATTGTTGTAGAAATTAAAGAAAAAAAAAATCCTAACAGATAGACAGAGAGCTTAGAAATCTATTTGCCGGTGGATTGAACCAAAGTAAATCTCCTTGTAATTTCTTTTGGGTACTAGGACGGTTTGCCCAAAACAGGAGTCGAGGGTTTGCGAGCATCAGAGAGAGCTTTTTTGGCGGCGTCGACCCAAGAACCAACATGAGCCGAGACATACCCGAGAGAAATACCAGCTACCATGCAAAAAAATGTTATCTTCGCATCCCGATCTCGCACCTCCTGCAGGATCTCATCGAGCTGTAAAAATAAAGCAAAAATATAAAATTGGTATTAAGTTATGAATGAGGTTTGATCATGTCATAGTCTTGATGTATATCAGTATGACAGTATATGGTATAGCAAGCAATATTTGAAAAATAAATATACATACAATTGAAATTGAAAGATGGTTATATTATATACATTTATCTTGGATTTCGCTTCCTTGGTTGTTGCCTTGCTAAGTCTTTCATTATATATACGACGAGCAGCGGCCATTTTTTGTGCAGGGTTAGAGGGCGGGATATATGGTGGGATCCAAACAAGATAATTTCTTTTAGAGATGAACTGCCTACCTGAACCCATAAGTTGGCTACCAATTTTTCTGCAGAACATGATAACCCTAACTATGAAAAAGCAATCGATTAATGGACAAGAGAAGCAGAAGAACTAGAGAACAATTAACTTTCAAAGATAAATAGGGTTGGTTACTTGTTACCCACGGTATATATACATGAAGAACTAGAAAACAATTAACCTTCAAAGATAATACAAATAGGGTTGGTTACTTGTTACCCACGATATATATATATGTATCATGGGTCAGGATCATGTAACAAAACAAATTTAACAAACTCTTTTCACAAATCTCCTAGAGTGTTGCATGAAAAATATGTGATGGTCTTTATTTCTGCTGACGTGGCAAATAGCTGCCTCTTTTTTCTCATTCGGCTCAAGCCAAGCCGAGTTAAATTTTACTATAAAGGAAAAATCAATATTTTCCAATATTTTCTCCACAAAAGAATAACCACGATCAATCATCGTCTTTCTTTGCTATCTTCTCCTAAACAATATATTTTCCTATATTGTGCTCTTGTCTACTCTTTCCCTCCTCAATCAAATGATTGAGAGCAGAATCCCTAAGTCAGATGTTCTGTGGCTTCGGGGTCAGATTTCTTTGGGAGATATCAGAGCTCACAAACAAATTCACTCCAGTAGTTATGGATATTCTCTAAAAACATGGATTGATATATATACGCCACAACTCACTAGTCTTGCAAACAACAACCTTAATTGTCCAGATGTTACTGCAAAGGCCTGGCACACCCCTACCAAAACTATAAGATAAAACATTCTGTACTTTATTATGTGCTCTTGGGTTCATTCGAGGTTATTCAGTATGAAAATAATACTTAAATTCCTTCATACTAGAGAGGCATGATTTTTTGTTAAATACAGAGATTGGTGGAATGCAATGGGCAGAAAAGAGGAAGCAGAATGAGGTTGCATACCCATTTGTAGCAACATCATGCATGATAGCTTTGGAGCTGCTTGGGCTTTGGCTGCCCAGCTAGACTTGTCTGATTGCCAAGGCACTGGAAAGATCATGAAGGATCATGGCCTAGGTCAGTGACTTCCTTTGCACTTTGGAAGGGCGCTCGCCTAAGATCTCCCCATTGAGGGAGAGTATACATCATAATTTTTTCCTGGGGGTGAGGACCTGGGGCTAGCCCAGTGGTTCCTCGTTGGCTCCCCATAGGGGAGACCCGGGATCAAATCCTGACAGCATCAAAAAAAAAAAAAAAAATTCCTGGGGGTACGCATCCGCGTGGCCCCTGCCAATTCTTCAAGCCAGAAAAAAAAACACTAACAACAAATTTTCCTGATATTTGGCTGATAGACCATGGTATGAGCATCGTTGGCTTTTGGTCTAGCAAGGTCATTAACAAGACTCAAATGGTTCAATATCACCAAAGGTTGACGGATCTTGGTAGCCATTCTTGCCAAGGAGAACCCCGGAGAAAATCTCAAGGACTTGATAGATCCTCCTCTGCAGGAGAACTATCCTCTGGATCTTGCTCTTTCCTTTGCCAAGCTGACAGAGAGTTGCCTTCAAAGGAATCCAGACGGGCGACCAAGCATGGATGATATTGTCCATTCTCTTATAAGATTTTTAGATGTCTCCTTGAGTTGGGAGAGATCATGGTACCTCTGGGAACTATAGCTTTGCATCAACTTCTAGTGAAACCTCTACCTGGAAGAGAGACAATTGAGTTTTGTAAGCAGTTTAGCTTTTTCTTTGTTGGTTGATAAGAATACACTACTTTGAGGTATTAAGTGGAGTTGTATGCATTTGTATTCACTACAACCCAACTTTAATACCAATGCCTGAACATAAGCTATTGAAGTTTAGTCCAAGGGAGTAACCTTAACCGCTTCACCAAGGTCTAACTGTTAACATGGGCATTGGTGATAAATCAAGACCAGCATTTCAGTATCAGCATTACTCTCAACAACAGAAACACCATTTGTATACATCTAAGTCCTAGACAATACCTGACAAAAGACTTGCAGAAAGGTAATAAGAAACATTCACAACTGGGAGCTACTATCACAACAAAAGCGTGATGAATTTTAGCTCCACATCAGCAGCCTGAAGCCGCTGTGCATGAATTGTAATATTAAGCTGCAACAGGTATTCAAAATGGCATGGATAGAAACCTACCAGTGCTCCACAAGTCTGCTGACAAGTCTAATCGTCATTGGTTGTAAAAGCGTTGGTCTTTTTACTCTGGTTAAATCAGCCACACTCCACAGTCCAAACATGCCTTGGCAACGCTAGCTGATTAATCATGTTTTCAAAAAGTCTAAATGCCAAAGCTGCTGCCCCGTTCTTACAGTATGCATGCACGGATAACAGTTCTAAAACATGTCAGCCTCTGGATCTAACCCACTCTGTCTTACCATCCCAAACAGCTTCTGAACTGTTCTCAAATCCCGTTCTAAAGCGACATGCTGAATCAATCCAGTAAAAGTCTGGAGATATCTGGTATCCCATACAAACCATCTCCTCGAGTAAATCCATGGCCTCCGAACCCCCTGTACACTTAATCGACGTCCTAAACAATGATGAATACAACAACATTAGATTGAATTTTGGAACTCCAGCAATCAGCAATTCAACATCACCGAAAACCTGTAAAGCAGCATCAGGTCTTTTCGAGATGCCATACTAGTCGTTCAGTAATCTCACAGTGCTAAAAGACAGATGCATTCCTTCTAGTTTGCCGAAGTGGTTAACCAATTCAACATGCCCATGGAGTGCTACAATTGCAATCATCCTAGATATGGTGCAAACATCATGAGTAAACTCACCAGGCTGGACAGCAACCCACCAGAATTCCAACCAATCACTCAATGCGCACTGGCAAAGCACTCGCATCCAACCATGGCTTCAATCTCAGCCCATCTACACTTCCATCATTCTCCCCATCATTCTCATAGCATGACCAGGCCAAATTTCATCTGCTTTCGCTTCCTTAGGCAGACGCTTAACAACTTCGAATTGTTAAAGTTTCTTGAAATTGCTTACTTCTCCTAAGAGGCAATATATCGAACACTTTCAGTGCTGCGCATGATGGTCTTTTACCACAGTATAACTTGTTGAATTCGGGTTTACACCTTCATTTATCATCTTCCAGAACATCTCAGATGCTTTCTAATTCAACCCATTTTGCTTATAAAGACTCAGTAGTACAAGGATCGTCTGTAATCTTTCCAGACCCGGAGTGGGTGAGTCGAGACCAATAAGTTTAGCTCGTTGCAGGTATAAGGATGACTCGGTTTCGGAATTGTATAATGTTAGGTGCAGAAGAAGGGGCAAGCAGTTTGATGTTGTGCTTCAGAATCAGCATTGTTTTGTTATATATGTAAATCTATGATGTTTAAATAAACAAACAGTGTCAGGTTGGCCGAGTGGTCTAAGGCGCCAGACTCAAGTTCTGGTCTTCGGAGAGGGCGTGGGTTCAAATCCCACATCTGACAAAACAATTTTTTTTTTTTTTCAATCTTTATCCCTAGTTTGCAAAAATCCAATCACTGATGGAGTGAAACATTGCCCGGTTTTCATTTCACCTGAAAATTTTGTTGGATTGCTGATAGCCCATATAGGACTATTAGGTGGGCATCCAAACCATCACTGATCGGTGGTTAATAGTGCAATCCTAAATCATATATACAAAATCCCTGGAACCCCCTCGACCAATGTGGGACTACAATATATCTAATCTTATGCGTTGTTGTTGTCTCCCGAAATACATTATTTTTCAGTAATCTACAGCGGGTGTTCGTCAGATTATCCAGGGTCAGCTAGTTATCGTAGTATCTTCCTTTTGATCTTGCAATATTATCTCTGAATCTATGGATTAGAGAGAAGTGGATTGCAGATGGACTTGAGATAGCTTATGCACACACACACCTCAATACAAGAAGAGGATGTAATCAGAACCATAAAATTAGAAGAAAAAACATGTTTTTGGAGTCTGTCGGGCAACCGCACAAGGTTTGAAATCAGTGGTAGCTCGAAGTACACTTCAGGATGTCTAAATACAAACCAACGTTTTCATCTGCCTACACTTCCGAATTTCTGAAACTGAAAAAGTATGTAATTTTAAGGTTGAACTTCTACTTCCGGACCGCGGCTAACGCAAGTTGAGTCTTTCGCCTTTGCCAGTTTGATTTGGAAAGGGCATAGGGGTATACGAGCACTGTCAGTACTGCATGAATTCACTGGTTGCTTACACCACCATTTTACGTTATGTGCTAGATTGCTGATGATCAAATGGTCATTCTTAGTGTTTGAAAATGTTTTTTGACAGGTCGAGGAAAAAGGAAAACGGCCATACTGTTGAACGCCGGTCACAACATCATAAGCTAGTGTCGGGCAGTTTGTAAAATTGACTAGATTTTGTTACCTTTCGCTTTCTCATCATAAGTATGTGATTAGAATCCTGCAGTCCCTGATGGTGTAGTGTTGGTCAACTTAAGCTCAAACAACCCGATCCACGAGGAAGGGGGAACTCGAAAACTTGTAAAATTTCTCAAATTTCTTTCCATCAATTAACAAACCTCACTTCCCTACCAAGTGGAAAATGGGCTCAAGTTGGACAAGCAAGGTTTGCTAAAACTATCAACTGATGGGCCAGGCCTAGCTTAGGTCCACTACTACCTCTACTCTGCCGTTTCCCCACTCCCTCTCCGATCTCCTTCAGCCAAGAAAGAAGAAAGAAATATATTGAGTTTTTGTTTACACAATGAGTTTTCCTTTCAAAAGTTCAATGCTTCGATACATTGCCGTTGAAGGTCGAACAACTAGTTCTGTAACTACGAGTTAGAAGTTGTTCTTTATTCTTAAACAGATAAAATGTCTAAATATATGTGTGAATTTGCTTGCTATAAGTAGTTTATTGCTTCTTAAAAAGCAGAAGCCAATTTCAAAAGTGATAAACAAAAATGTGTTGCTTCAAAAAAAAGTTAGTAACTTTTTTGCTTTCAAAGTCATTCTGAAATTGTGTACGTTGCAAAACTATCTTTTGACTTTTTTGCTTCCAGAAGTTTCTTCTGAGTGTGTATCCAAACATGCTATTAGATTATGAAATGGCGAGGGCTTTTCTCTACTCTCTTCAACACCATTCTCCCGCAACTAGTGAGGCGTTTTAGACTTTAGATTCTAAGATTTTAGATCCCAATCTTAGTTCTTAGTTTATCTTTTAGATTTTAGATCCTTTTTAGTACTCTTTCGATCATGTCTACTGAAAAACGCCTCATTAAAATAGATCGTAAGTATTTTAGGTTTTCTTGTAGCTACAAGAGTGGTAGAGCTACAAACAAAGCCATTCTCCTGAAACCAAATGATTTCAAACCTAAAAGGACCAGGTCTCTAAGATGGATCAGAACGGCTTTGTTTAATTGTTAGAAGAATGGTGGAGCTCTTTCTGTTTTGCAGGTACACCAAGTAATGCGTTGTGTTTAAACCTAAAAGAACTCAAGGAGTTGCTGAAAGGAGACTTTTGGTTACACAACTGCAAAACCCAACAACATTCTTTATGAAATTCAAGTAATATAAATCACTACTGAGGATTCATTTCTTTCTGAACAATGTGGGCTACAGAAGACAAAACTCAAGGCTTAATTTGTAAAATATTCATTGACACAAGAGACTGCATGGAAGATTAATCAAAAACAAAATGGGTAAAGGAGGGGGATAACACACTAAACATTTTAAGAGGATTGCTTGTGCAAAAAAGGAGATACAATACAATTAGAGAATTATATGTTGATGGTGACTTTAGATAGTCTTCAGTTAATTACAGGACCACGTTGTAGACTTCTACAAACACTTATACACATAAGACATGGTTATCTGACCACATTTGGAGGGCATTGAGTTTGATAAGATTAATGTTGCTGAATCAATGATACTTGACCCACTGTTCATTGAAGAAGAAGTATACACTGCCATAAAAGAGTTAGGCAATGATAAAACCCCGGGACCAGATGGTTTCCCTTTAGTCTTCTTTCATAAAGGTTGAAAATTCTTGAAGATTGATATATCATGGGAGTTTTTTTTTATAAGTTTTACACTACAGGTCAGATATACACTAAAGGCAACTCTACTTTCATTTCTCTTGAGCCCAAAAATATAGTATTGAGACTATAAAGGATTGGAGACCAATTTGTTTGCTTACAAGTGTCTAGAAAATTATCTCTAAGATGCTTTCATCTAGGTTTAAGTTGGTGATGAACAAACTAATATCTCCAGTGAAGTGTGCTTACATAGACACTACACCATATGTCCTAATTCTCAACGTTTTTTTTCTTCGGCTTTGCACTGATTATTAACGTTGTGCACTCGACAACGTCTATTAGTGTTAAACGAGCACTTTGGTGTAGTGAGAGGGTGGGCAGATTATAGATAAGACTCTCATTGCTAATGAGATGGTTGATGCAAGGTTTGATTCAGGAAATCTAAGTATAATTTGAAAGATTGATCTTGAGAAAGAATTTGAAAGAGTAAATTTGGCACACCTTGAGTTCATTTTGAAACAAATGGGTTTTAGTCCAAAATGGTGCAATTGGATGAAGTTTTGTTCAACAACTTCTTTTTCTGTTCTAATCAATGGTGCTTCTTTTGGCTACTTCAAAGGTACAAGAGCGGTAAGACATGGTGATCCTATTTCACCTCTTTTTTCAATATAGCCATAGAGGGATTCTCTAGATATCTTGACAAACATGCTAATGCTGGATTGTTCAGTGGCTTTTCAAATGTCGTAAATGGTATCATCATCAATCATTTGCACTATGCAGATGACACCATCTTTTTTTTTTGAATTACTGTCAGGGGGGAACTTCACCATCTTTTCACTTATCTTAGATTTTTTGAGTTCATTGCAGGTTTGAAGGTATATACTTTGGGAACACAAACCGGGTTCAAAGACATCACACTTAGTCAAATGGGAAATAATTTGTGTGGCAAAAGATAAAGGTGGATTGGGTGTTTTAAATCTCAAACTAATGAACATGGCTATATTAGGGAAGTGGTATTGGAGATTTGGTATTGAGAAAAAACATCTTTGTATCGTGGAAAAGTATGACGACAATACTTCTTTTTGGTTTCCTAACAAAGTCACTCAAGCATGTGGTATCTCATGTTGGAAGAATTTTACAGAAACAAATCAGTTGATCAGCCTCAATGCTAGTATCAACATTCATTCATGTATAAATGCTTCCTTTTGGTGGCATAAGTGGCCTGGTGACAGCTACTAACGTTTTGATTTTCCATATTTATTCAGATTAACAAGAGACAAATACTCTACAATGGTTGCTCATATTTCAAATACGAGAAATTGGATTTTTTACTTCAAAAGAAGGTTGTTGGGTAATGAAGCTGATCCTTTTTGCATTGCTCCTGCTTCGGATTGGATGTAATCCATTAGTTCAAGGTACTCCATTACAAAGGTGTACGCGACTTCCCTTTTTTATGTGGAATCCAATAATTCCTCCTAAACTTACTTTTCTTATGTGGTGTAAAACACATGGTAAGCTTAACACTGCAAACATGCTTGCCAGAAAAAGAGTTACAGGAAATCCATGTTGTGTCATGTGTGGAAATGATATGGAAACAACTAATGATTTTTGTTACATCATAAGTGGCTTACGAAGTTTGGGTTATGGTTACTCCTTCAAATTGGGCATGGTACTTTCCATGGTAATTAATTTTATAATCTAACAAGATCTTGGAAGAACAATATTTTTGCGAGTAAAGGAGTTATTTAGAACCTGATTCATACAGAAGATTACAAGAACCTGCATATCTTCTATTAGGATTTCTTGTAGCTCTCTTAAACAAAAACATGTCCCCAAAACTGAGCTACATTTTGCCCAGCACCACGCTTCCATCAATTGATACAAAAATAAGAGAGTTAGTAATTGCAAGATCTTCTTCCCTAGTGAAATTCCTCACCATATTGAATTTTTTCTTTAAAAAAATTGAAAAATTGAAGAGAGAAAGAAGGAATCAATTGCAACAAGATTGATTGGGATGAATTGGTTTAAGAAGAAGATTTCTCTTATCCAGAAGAAATCCCAATGGCTAGCTTTTTCGGATTTTGAAAAAATAACCGTTGGGGATTGGACGGTCTAGAAAAACAAGTTGTTTGGAGAGTGAGGTGGAAGTCTAGGATGTGACGTGTATTGGGAGTGTGAAAATAAAAAGGCCAAACAAATATTCATATTGAGCGTAAACTGAGTTCTCGCAGAAGCTAGGTGGCGGAGACTAAGAATCCGCAGGGAGTACTAAGCGGAACTGAGTTCCCGCCCTGCGGATTATGAGTTCACGCATTGGGATGGCATCTATACTTGGTGTTATATATGGGTAGCACCAACTAGGGAACCTAAAGATTCCCTAGATTGTAGAGATATCCTCCACCATAGTGGGTGGCCTTTCCTACGTTATGAGGATTTCCCTACATTTAATGTATAAAAAGAGAATAGTCACCGAAGATTCCATTTTGATCTATGTTGCACTGACACACACATCGTTACTGGGACATCAATTCTAAAAATAATAACTGATTACGAGGACATATTGAATATTTATTGTACTCATCACTAAAATTAAAATTTTACAATAATTTATAAGTATAACAAAATAATTGTTTTAAAAAAAAAAAAAACTTAATTACGGATTAAACAAATTTAATAATATGAAATATTGATAGTCTTTTACAAATAGTGATTGGATTTTATTAATAAGAGAAAATTTTAGCGTGATATTGAGATTATTTTGATTTTCGTAGGCAATATGAACATTTATGGCACGTCGAAAGATTCAAATAAGTTTCAGGGGACATATATCGTGTGCGATCGTATGTCCAACACGATTACGTCAATATTTTAGTTGTTTCAAATGGTGGGCATTAAATGAACAGATAGAAGAACCAAAAAGGGACTTCCTTTGTTTTTTCCAAATGGTGGGCATTAAATTAACACCAAGTAGGGTTGGATTTGGGGTGCACCAAGCACTTGCCATTGGCATAAGTTGACATAATCTTTTCTGGCTAGTAACTCTCACTTACTACTGACATTTTGGGTGCACCAAATTAAGCAAGTGAATCTCCAATGTTGAAAGAAACCAGTAAATCCAAGCCAATGACCCAACCAACTGTATTCGGATTTACTTTTACCGTGAACTTTGGTCTTGCCATTTTGATCTTTCATGCCCCAGTCAATTTTTAAACCCTCTCTTTCTACAATATAAATGTCTACATGTTTAGAGATGGTAGGTCTCGAATCTTTTATTTCCTTGGTGTTGTATTCACTGAATGGTATGATCCATCCTAACCCCACTTGTCTATTTTTTCAGCTTTAGCAAGTGTCCGTCCTGTCTCAGTTTTTGGACCAGCGTAAGACCTCCACCTATACGTTACATCCCCAGGAACGATGACTTACCTTGTTGAGGCAAAGGACCAGCAAGGTAAGAAATGAGACTCAGTACGGTCACCACACGAGTCACATGCCCCTAGTCAGTGGGATTAGTTGAGGGTATGGTTGAACTTGAGGGAGTGATCATTTATTGATGTAGCTAATCATAGGGTATATACCGTGTTAATTCTCATGATACAGTATATACACTACTTACTAGTACGTGTTTTTACATCCATAAAACCTTTTTAGATGGTGAACTAAAATGTCATGGTGCAACCAAAGTTGGAGAGTGAGAAACCATAATCAAATCCCGGTTATCATTAATGCAGAGATGAAGGTTTGGAACTTAACCAATGCTTCGTAACCCAACCCGCGTTATTTAGCCTGCTACGCTATGATTGTCTTTTAGTGTGCAGTTTTGTGGACGAAAATGCTTAGTGCTGCCCACTTTTGGGAGCCAAAAAACGGCCCCTAGAGATATAGAGTAAGAAGAGAGAGAGTGGGAGCCACCATCTGATCAAACACCACACAAAACAGACCCCCCTGCTAATCTAACGGTGGGGGATGGCACCACTGTAAGGGTAGAAAATACCTTCGCGTTATAAAGCATCCTAGAGGGGATGTTGTACAAAAAGAATACGGCGGAGATGTTTGAAATCAGCAAACAAGGGTTTTAGTCACATATGATTATGAGGTTAGATAATATAGCACGACGAAAGGAATAGAAGAGCGAAAGGTTGTACCGAAAGGTAGATCAGCAAGAAAGGACACGTCATCATTGGTAGTTGAGAAGTGGTTGTGCATTAAAGAGGAGTCAGAGCTGATACATTGTCAGGTTGACCAGTTGACTCAGTGGAGGTCGCGTCAGCAATTTTATCCATTAAAGATTCGTTCGTCAATGTTGATAAAGCAAGAGATAAGGTCGCCGATGTATGTGTATCGGCGAGTCAGGACAAATGAGTGTCAGTCTTATGTTTGTTTGTATTAGCTGTAACCCACTATGTAAGGGTCTATAAATAGCGAATGAGCCTACTGGGAAAGGTGTTGGACACAATTCGGATTGGTCTAGAGAGAGGAAAAGTATTTCACTTGCTCTCCATAGCCCAAGGCTGAGATTAGGGTTCTTATTGAGAGATTAGACTTAGAAGATTTGCAAGGTAAGAGAGAGTTGTAATCATGCTTATAATAGTGATAACCCTTGGATGTAGTCCTCACTTATGAGGGCGAACCAAGTAAAACCTCTTGTCAAGTATCTCTAACCTCTATCTCTTCAATACTTCTATATGGTTTGTTAGATATATGATAGGAATGATTCTATGCATGATGATATATGATATTTGGGTGTACTGTCTAAGATCTAACCATTGGGATTTTAGACAGTTACATTTTGGCGCTAGGAAAGGTTTTGAACTTGTTTTTTCTTTGTTTTCCATCATGATTTGTCGAGGTTAACATATATTCTCTTGTTTTCATATTTAGTATGATTTATATGTTGAAAATCTCGTCGGTAATGCTGATTACTTACCCTTTATTGCTATTTGGGGGTACAAGATCTCGTTGTTAAGGGTCTTCTCTTTGTTTTTCTTCTCGATTTGCCATATATAGCATATATTGTGTCCTGTTATCATGTTCTCTTGATGAGTATTACTAAGGACTGAGAAAACAATGCTATTTTTAGTAATAAGTACCGTTGTATATGGGTTTTCAACTCAAAAATTGAAGTTTGCTCGCCTGATTTGATGGTTTATCACATATTTCGCTTTTGTTACATGAATATAGCAGAAAGCGATTTTCTTGGGTAAGATTAGTGTTATTCTATGGCGTAGAATTGATCATAGATCTTGAGGAAAATATGCTATTTTGGGTATGTTTGGAGAAAATATAGATATATATTGTCGGTGATTAGTAGAATGGGTATCTAAAGCACTGTTTACCGGTGAATTAGCGAGGTAGTTTGCTGATGAAGATAGAATGTTTTTAAAACAACTTCTTAACATTATTGGCGTACCTTCCTTTTGATCGAAAAATCATAGTCATTCATGAAGATCTTTGCACTTTGTTTGAAAACCCCCTTTAATTAGTTCCCCTGCCATGATTAGGTCATCATCAATGTAACATTTGATTTAAGGCTGCCATTTTTGTCATTTCTTCAACAACATTCTGAAAAGCTATTCAACATTTGATTTTTCTTCTTTTACAGATCTTCGGCGAATGGGTCCCAGAGGAAGAAGCGGCAAAGCCCCAGCGGGTAGGCCTCCACGATACCCTATCATTCCTACACCAGTGACGTTTCCCAGTAGCCACAACACCAGAAGCAGGGGAGTGGAACCAGCTGGTCTACCAAATCCCTTTTTGGCAAGTTCATCTCGGCGGTCACCTGTTCAGCGAACACCACGCCAAAAGGAGGTTTTCATGGAAGATATCACTCACTTGGAGAATGCAGGAGTAACACCTGAGCCTAACGCATTAGTGCAGAGGGTTAGCAGCGAAATAGAAGCGAATACTTTCGGCGAGGCCGTGGATGGTGGCAGAGTCACTCAGAGAGCCGTCGGCGAGTCGTTTAAGGTTGTGGGAGCAGTTCAGATCACTAGTGCAAGGGGTACGGTAGCATTTAATGTAATCCCAAGAGTTATCAGCGAAGAACTCCATGTGGCAGAAGAAGCACCAGCAGTCGTCGCTGAGCCTATCACGGCAGTAGATATTCCACAGGCCGCTAGTGAAAATGACATGACGGTAGTACCAGGCACCACCATAACTCGCCCGCTAGTGATTGCAGATAACACAGGGTCCACCAATACTACAGAAACTTTGCTAAAGCAGATTCTTGAAGCGAAGAATCTGCAAGCAGCTCAGATCCAGATGCAGATGCAACTGCAGATGGAAACAATACTTCAGAGTCACAGAGAATTGATGGCGGAAAATAGGAAGGTGGTACAGAGCAGGAGTCATGCATCCCATTCACATACAACTCGCCGTTCAAAAAAAAGCGGAACTAGCACAATGGAAGTCTCAGATTCATCGGCGAAATATGATGAGAGAAGAAGAAGGAAGGAAATGTTTAGAAGAGATAGCGAAGAATACAGTGATTCAGGAAGGCGGAATAAGATAGATAAGGACATGAAGAAAGAGCTTTGCCGGTTAAAAACCAAGGTGGAGGCTTTAAGGGGAACTTCAAAGGAGTCGAAATATAAGGTGGCGCTCTCAGAGGCAAAGAAAACACCTTTCCAAGATTGTATTACATATGGCTATGTGTCCACAAGGTTCTCCATGCCAAAATTTACATCCACCTTTGATGGAACTGGGGATCCCGCACAACACTTGAGAAGTTATAAGCGAGACTTGGCGGCATGGGTAAGATCAGATCCCATAATGTGTATGGCATTTCCCGCCACACTCAAAGATGAAGCTTTGGCTTGGTTTGATGGGTTAGAGGAAGGAAAAATTAAATCTTTCAGTAAATTAGAAAGCAAGTTCTTGGGCACATATATTCAGAACAACAGAAGTCAGCCCGGCGTGGAAAGACTGTTCAATATCAAGAGAAGGCCCTCGGAGACATATAAAAGCTTAATTCAAAGGTGGAGAAAGTTGTGCAGCGAAGTGGGAACAGCGGTATCTAACAAGGATAAAATAAGAGCATTTATTAGCGCTTTGGAGACATCAGACCCAATGTATCAAAACTATTCTGGGAAGAACCAAAAGATATGAAAACTTTGAGGGCTATGCAGGACGAATGGGTAAATTATGAAGAAATCCAAGCAGAAGAGCTTCGCTTAAAAAGAGAAAGAGGGAAGCAAATTCACTCGATCAATAATTATTCTCTGGAGGAGCAGGAAGAAATAAAAAAAAAGTAGAAGAAGAAAGCATAGCAGCAGAGGTTAGCGCAAATTCCCTCTTCGGCGATGGTAGTACCTAAAGTAGTAAAGAAACAACAAAAAGTTACCGTCGAACAACATTGGAATTCACAGAAGCGAGACAATTATGATGGAAGAGATGGAAGAGATAGGCAAGACAATCGAGGAAGAAGCAATGGCAGAGGTGGACGTGACAATCGGCGAAATGGCTATGGCGATAGAAGATACAATGGAGATAACCGAAAATTTGGTAGAGGCAACCAGCAGCCGTTTCAAGATGCTACTTGACCCAAGTTGCGTGTTTCTTATACTGATGCATGGGGACAAATCGATATCTCAAATTGCAGAGACGACATCTGCTATCCTTATAATAGAGGGAATCCCAGGGTCCCGCCCACTAACACTAACTCCTATTGTCAGTTCCATCAGTTTCACGGCCACACAACTGAAAACTGTACTGGCGTACAACAGGAGGTTCATAGGTTCATTCGCTTAGGGAAATTTCAGGAGTTCCTAGAGTTACCGCCACCACCTCCTATCATGGTTCAGCCAATTCAAGCTATTCCAGCTCAAGTCTAAAACGTGTATGAGGTAAAAGTGGAGCGTGACTTGTTGGAGTTGGACTGTTTTTCCATTGTGCATTTAAAAATTACCAAGGATGAGTTCCACGACAATGTTCTATCCAGAGTGCATAAGCGAGATATAATGGGAAATGAAATTTGTAGCGTCGCTGCTAAGCAAGAACCCCTGCAGGATTTGATGAAGGCTTGTGTAGGTTTCTCCGCTAATGAGATACCGCCAGAAGGTAGAAATCATAATAATCCTCTGGTCCTCACCATTCAAATGGGGACATTCAGATTGCCTAAAGTACTTATTGATCCGGGCAGCTCAGTGGATATTCTTTTCAACTCTGCCTATGAGGCAATGAAAGCGAAAGATACCAAGATCCCGTCGCCGACAGTTTCCTCCTACAATATTTATGGATTTAATGGGATTGCTTCTAAGCCTAAAGGCGAAATAATTCAAGATTGTGATATGTGAGGAATACTTTTTGAACACTACACTTTGTATTGTGGATGTTGATTCGCCGTATGCTGCAATCCTTGGAAGACCATGGTTGCACAACCTAAAGGGAGTACCATCTACTTACCATCAACGTCTAAGGTTTCCAACACCTAAAGGAGTCGCCGAATATATGGGAGATTTGGCAGTAGCAAAAGCTTGCAATACAACAGATATACAAATGCGAGAAAATAGGAAAGCCAGAATTGCAGAGAAGAAGAAACATGGTAAAGAAGCCTTAAAGGAGCAAGAGATTCAAAACTTCATCGCTGACCCCTCCAAGTATGCGCATTCAGTAAATTCAGTAGAAGATATGGCGAAGCCTGAAGGAAAGACCTTATAGCAATTAAAGGAACCATCGCCGATGGGAGAACCCGAATTACATTTCACGCGGTGGAACCAACTAGAGATATAAACATTGGCGAAGAAAACAATCCGAAAATGGTAAAGATAGGCACTTTGTTAAATGGAGATGAGTCGGCGAAGCTTCAAGCACTACTCAAATAGTATATGGACGTCTTCGCTTGGGGCATGAACAAAATGCCAAGCATTGACTCGGCGATATCATTTCATAAACTAGATATTGATCCAAAGAGTAGGCCTTTCAAGCAAAGGATAAGGAAATTAGCTCCCGCATACAAGGAAGCAGTAGAAGCAGAGATTGATAAGATGAGGGCGTCTGGTATCATAAGGCCAGTGCAATATCCTCAATGGATAGCCAATATGGTGGTGGTACCTAAGAAGAACAAGGGAGTACGGATCTGCATCGACTTCAGCGACCTCAACAGGGCATGCCCAAATAATAGTTTCCCACTGCCAAGTATCGATCAAACAGTAGACGCCACGTCAGGACATGAGTTGCTGTCATTTATGGATGGTTACTCAGGGTATAACCAAATACCATTGTCGGAGGAAGATCAAAAACATACTATTTTCTTCTCCACCAAAGGATTGTTTTGTTATACCCGATTGCCCTTTGGATTGAAGAATACCGGCACTACTTATCAAGAAATGGCACAGAAGATGTTTGAAAAATGGTTAGGAAAAACAATGGAGGTTTACGTTGACGATATTCTTGTCAAGAGCAAGAAGAAACAAACTCATGTGTAGGACTTCAGAGAAATATTTGATCACATGCGTATTACCAAACTAAAAATAAATCCAGCAAAGTGTGTTTTTGGTGTAACTTTAGGAAAATTCCTGGGGTATGCCCTCGCCAGTAACAGTGAAGGATGTCATGCGACTCAATGGAACTCTGGCGTCGCTTAATAGATATCTCCAGATTTTCTGATAAGTGCAAATTATTCTTCCAGACATTGAAAAAAGGAGAAAAGTTCAACTGGACTGAAGCACATGAAGCTGCCTTTCAAGGTATTAAAAAGTACCTTGTTACTCTTCCAGCGATTCAACCACCTGAGCATGGCGAAGAACTCAGAGTTTATCTCGCTGCAACACCCTTCGCCATCAGTGTTGTGCTTGTAAAAACCAAGGGCGGAGAAACGCTTATTTACTATATTAGCAGAACATTGGAAGGAGCAGAAAATAATTATACCAAAATCGAGCAATTAATCTTGGCGTTAGTTTTCGCATCTCGGCGGTTGCGTCCATACTTTCAGGCTCACCCGATTGTGGTGCTAACTAAAACTCCTATAGAATCAATTTTACACAGCTCTCAAAGAGTAGGGCGAATCGCTAAGTGGAACACGCAAATTGAGCAATTCGGCGTCCAATACGAAATACGTACAACACAGCGGTCTCAAGTTATTGTGGATTTCCTCGCCGACTTTCCAACTGAAGAAGAAGAAGAAGAAGAAGAAGAAGAAATAGAAGACATCCCCTATTCGCTAGACGAACAGGAGAACGAGATACCAGAACTATTAAAATGCAGTCCTACAGGATGGGAAGTGTATGTTTACGGCTCATCAAATAAAGAAGGAAAGGGAATATGAATCGTGTTTACTTCGCCGAAAGGGGCCAGAATAGTCCACTCGCTAAGGTTGGAATTTCCAGCTACAACTAATGAAGCAGAATATGAAGCAGTTATTCATGCTATGAGATTACTTATCGAGATGAATATTAAAGAAAATGTTAGATTGACAAGTGATTCTCAACTGGTGATTCGGAAAATCTCTGGGCGCTATCAGGCATCAGACCCTTCCTTGCAAAAGTATCTTAAACTTGCTCGGGAGTATGCACGGGAAATTCCTGGTACCAAGTTTCGTCACATCTGCAGAAAGGATAATAGGCACGCTGATGCCTTGGCTTTTATTTCATCTATGATGACAAATCCTGATATTACTTCAATAGCTATTGAAAGAGTGAAGCAATCTTCGGTGCAAGAACGAGAGCAAAGGGAGGTATTGGCAACAAGCATAGAAGAGTCAGCAGAAACATATTGGAGAACGTCGATACGATATTACTTGGACCGCCTTACGCTACCAGGAAAACAGATTTTAGCTCACCAAGTCATTAGCAGATCGGCGAACTATGAGCTTCGAGATGGAATTATGTACCGCCGGTCATTATCTGGACCGTTGATGCGATGTGTATCAAGAGAAGAGGGCAAGAAGTTACTAGAATCAATCCATGAAGGAGATTGTGAAAATCATAGCGGCCAGAGAGCTTTAGCTTTGAAAGTTAGAATGCAAGGGTACTATTGGCCCTGGATGAATAGCGATGCTAAAGAGCATGTTCGCCGATGCAAACAATGTCAGTTGTATGGAAGAAAAATTAAAGCACCAGCGACATCATTAAACTCAGTACTTAGTCCTTGGCCCTTCGCCAAGTGGGACATTGACATAATTGGACTGCTGACTCCAGGCTCAGGACAACGGAAATACATCATTGTGGCGACGGATTATTTTACCAAGTGGTGTGAGGCCAAATCTATCAAAAAGAAGACAGGACATGAAGTATTCACATTCATTTGGGAGAATATATTTTGCAGATTCGGCGTACCGGCGGAAATATGTACTGATAATGGGAAGGAACTTGTCGGAGACAACCTTAGAAAATTACTCGCTACTTACAGCGTCAAACTAGGAAAGTCAACTCCATTGTACCCTCAGAGTAATGGACAAGCGGAAGCCACCAACAAGACTATTGGAATGGGGCTGAAGAAAAGGGTGGAGAAGCATAAAAAAGCATGGTGCGAGCATTTACATAATGTTTTGTGGTCTTAAAGGACTACTGTCAGAGAAGCAACTGGAGCATCTCATATCCTACTTATTATGGTGTTGAAGCAGTACTCCCATCGGAAGTAATCCTACCAACTAAAAAGCATGAGGCATGGGAGAAGAATCTAAATACTGGCTTCATTCTAGCAAAGTTGGATGATTTAGGAGAACATCGGTTGATCGCTCTTACGCACATGGAAAATTATCATTGCCGATTATCTAGAGAATACAGCAAGCGAGTGATCCCAAGAGAATATCAACCTGGCGAGTTGGTACTTCGGGAAATTCCCCCATCTCAGTGAAAGGGATGTAGGAAGTTGGAACCAGTGTGGGAAGGCCCTTACGTAATCAAAAGAGTAGCGGGAACCGGAGCATATGTGCTGATTGATGAACATGGCGTGGAGCTAGAACATCCTTGGAACGCCAAATTCATTAAAAAGTATTATCCTTGAAAGCAACAATGTAAAAATCCGAAGTCTTGGGTGGGCATAATACCCAAGAAATCTTATTAGCTTATGTAAAACAACATCGAATAAGATCCGGGGACGTAGGTTTGCTATTATGCGCCGAACCCCGTTAACAAGTCAGGGTGTCATTTAAATTTTTCGCTGGGTACTCTAACCACAACGACATCCAAAACCTAATGGCTTCGCTAACTAGTAAAGTCGTAGTCCAAGAATATAACACGCAGAGGCAAAAATGCCCACCATCAGGCTACAAAGCCATTTACTAAGGCAAAAGTGCCAAATTTTTACAAGGCTATAAAGCCATAAATTGAGGCAACATGCTATATATACAAAAAAACTCTGATCAGGTACTAAGGCCAAGCGCCACTACTAAAGGCATAATGCCCCGATTAACAAAATTAAGTGAAGCTAAAGGCTCTCACTTCAGAGACATGAAAGCTTACTTGCTTTATTGAGTGAATAACCTCCTTGTAATGGTAAGCCCGACCCAGGTTAGCTGTAAGGCCAGTCGTGTTACTTGTTGGTCTGTAAGTGTTTGGCGAATAAGACCTATTGGCGAGAGCCACCGTAGCATCACTCCGGCGAGAGCCATTGTGTAATCAGCCTACTGGGCAACCCAAACAGCTTATAATAGATCGCCGACGGGCACAAGTAATGGTTACGGCTGGGGGGTTAATCTAGGATCTGCATGAAATTGTTGGCTGTACAAGCACAAGACTTCATTCAATGGCAAGTTAAGTTTTGAAGACAAACGCGAAAGTAGTATGCCGAGTCAACAAAAGGAAAATCATACAAAATGTTGAAAAGCATAAAAGTTACATTCTTGTACGATATTTAAAGTAATGATGATACAGTTCCCCACATCAAGAACAAAAGTAAGATAGCAGAAATACAAGAAGATGACAGGTTAAGCATTGACGATAATGAATATGAAGACCAAGGTATTTGAAATAGCCAAGCATAGAATTTTCATCGTTGAAGCAGCTAAAAGTGGTAACAAAATATTAAGTCTCCATTTCATCCATATGAGAAAGAGCACGTTCAGGTACATCAAAGTAAAACACGAAATGATAAAAAGGCAGACCTATGTCTAAGGCTGAGCAGAGGCATTTTCTTGAGAAGCTTCGGCATCAACATTAGTAGAGGCATCATATTAAAGAAAAGGGGTAATTCATTACAAAAAGAAACGGTGCATAACATTACAAGAGTAGTTCAAGGAGAAACAACAAGACTTCTAGAAAGCAAATTAAAGGCTACAGAAAGCTATTTATCTTCACTTCTTCTTTCCTCTACTTCAGCACCTTGGGTCTGGGAAAAGACTGGATACCTCAGCATCTTGAGTCACAGGAGTTCAATCATCCTCTTGGGCTGAAGGCCTAACTTGCCCATCATCGCCGGTGTTCTTCCCTTCTTCATTTCCTGCCTTGGTCTCTTCAGGCTTGTTTTCTTCCTTGTTTCCTCTTTGTTTTCTTCCTTGTCTTCTTCCTCATTCACTTCTTCATTTTCTTCTTCATTTTCCTCTTCTTCTTCTGCATCTTCTTCTTCTTCTTCTTCATTTTCTTCTACCTCTTCTTCTGGCAACTCGCACTCCTCTTCGGGAGCACTTACTTTCTCCTTCTGGGCTTGTTCGGTGAGTTGTTCTGGAGTTGGTCGATGATAAGCAGAAGGAACATCAAGGTTATGTTCAGGACAAAACTTGTAAGCAAAATCCTGAGCACCGATAAGTGCAGCTTTGACAATATCTTCTTCGAATTGCCTCTCCAACTCTTGAAGATCATCTTTAGCCTCAGAGATCTCAATCTGAAGGCGATCACGTACTTCTTCGAGCTCTTGGTACTTGCCAGCACAAGATTCATGGTCTTTCAGCTTCTTAGACAATTCTTCGAATTTGCCGGCACATGATTCGTGATCTTTAAGCTTTAGAGACATCTCTTTGATCTTGTCAGGGCAAGATTCATGCTCTTTGAGCTTGTAAGTGAGCTCGTTGATCTTTTTCTCGCACTCTTTATAACCTTGGGTGAGTTCCTTGTAGTGATCTACTTCCCCCTTTAAGTTCTGAATTTGAGCTGTGGAAAGGAAATGAGAAAACTTAGTTAGAAAACTAAAAGGAAAATGAGTATAAGGAGTTGTGCGTATACCCTAAATAGCTACCTTCCAAGTCGCGGACATAGGTTCGCACACCCTCCTGAGCTTCCCTAAATTGGGACATATGAAATTCAAAATTTTGATCGGCGCATGGACCTAACATTTGGTTTATCTGTCGCTGTTGGGTGGAGCATTGTTGGTATAGGCTGATGGATAAAGCTTCTTGTCTCGCCGCTGTATCCTTCCAGCGTTGAATTTGGAATTCGGAGGTTTCCTTTTCAGTACTTAAGCGAATAACCTTGGAAGCTAGATCGTCGACCCTAGATTTATCTTCTCGCCAAAGGGTAGAAGCTCGCATATAATCAACCTCGGCTTTCTCTTTGGCAGTAATGGCCAATTGCTCTCGGCAAAGTGCATCATCACGCTGACTAGTCATCCAGCCTAATTCTGATCGAGTAGCTTGATAAGTATGACAGAGATTTCTTATGATATCAGTGTCTTGATTCAGTTCTTGACGACACCACTTAAGGTCCTTATGAAAACCAAATAGTTGATTACATTGCTTAATGTTGCTATTACTAAGTCTCTCGATTTCGGACTCAGCTCGCCTAAGTCTATCGTCATCAGAGGAATTGCAACCTTGGAAGGCAGGAAATCTAAGGGTCGAAGAGCGAAAAAACTAAATGTTATGGAAATGTAACAAGGATAGTTCAAGTATAACTTAATTTGTTGAGACGTCACTAGTAGGCTTCGCTTTCTGAGCTCGTTCTTCAATCATTCAGCCTCTCGATCTCGGCTAGTGAAATCACGCTCCAATTCGCGAACCTTATCACTAAGAGTAATAACTTCTCGCTCAAGGCCTTCGTTCGCCGAGGCAAGGCTTAATGTATGATGAAAGTGCTGCAAAAATAATCACAGCATTAGTCAAGCTACAATCAAGGTAGGACGGGAACAATATGATGCCTACAATATTCAAAAGATTGAAATGTTCCTGATAAGAGATGATGGAAGAAGTCTTGTGGAAATCCAGATGGTGAACAAACCCAGGGCGACTATACTTGGCTAACGCCTCGAAGAACTTGGGATCTTTCAGTCTTCTGTTATGCTTAGCTTATCAAAAGCGTCGGCGAGCATGTTGGACACGACGACAAGTTTTTTCCCAGGACCTTTAGAGGGGTGAGGAGTAGAAGGATGCCAAGACAGCCTGTCAAGGACAACTAAACCAGAAAGATGTGGTTCAAGAATAGAAGTAGAAGGAACTTGGTGAGTTGAAGCTAATTCTCGATGGTTCAGAGGAGAAGCTGGTTTGTTGGTGTCATGATCACCGGAGATGTCAAGCATATCCATATCCTGGCTGAGACGCTCGTTGGGAGTAGGATTTTCTTCATTGTCTTGGTCCATCTCTCGAGTGTTAGTCTCAGGGAGCTTCTCAGGCACTTCAACCTCAGGGGGTTTGGACGAGTCATGCATAGCTGGATGGTCAACATGCATGCTCGAGTCATCTACAGTATGCTCGGCGACCTTTTCATGTTCTTACTTTTCAGGTTCTCTCTCTTCAGTAGATTTAGAAGAAGCATTTGGATCTAGCAGCTTCATCGCTGCAAGCTGGCGAATTCTCTCTTCTCGCTCGGCGACAGTTAACCTTTTCTTTGGGGGAGGCTGCAAGTCAAGTTTCTCCCATGTCACTTCAACTCATGAAACAAACAGAGGCAAATATAGATATATTTAAAGGCAAAAGAAGGTGTTTGTTACCTGAGTTGGGCCATCGTCCGCTCCTCGGCCTCTTTTTCTTCCAGCAGTCGAAGCAGAAGGGTGAACTTTAACGAAACCCAAGTCAGGAGTTCTGAGAAATTTACCCTCGTCGTCCTTAGCATATTTATTCTCACTAGGCCAGACTACCCTCCAGAAAGTATGCTTGGAGAGATAGGAATGTTCCTCGGGAAAAGTATCGCGAACGATGGTCTTATTCTCATCCTTCCATCCCTTTAGCCAAGGTCCCTCGACGACACAAGGAAGATTGGAGAAGCCGATCTCAGTACTATGGCGGACGGTAGGAACCTTCTCAGTACTCGTGAATTCGACATCGGCGAGGAGGAGATCCTTGGAATCAACACTCTTCTTAGGAGTAAAGCGAATGGCCCAAGGTTCGGCCTTCCTGGTACAAGGTGCTGCATGATACTGCTCAAGAAACTTTTTCATTGTATACCGAAGCAGGATAAGCATCAAGTTTGGCGAGATCAGGATAATCAGTTTTTCCTTCTCGATGTTTACTCCACTTTGTCATAACCCGAATGGCGTTACAAGTAAGCTGGAAGGGACTTCTATTAATCGCCTTGAGAAGATCGACGACGAAAGTATTTTCTGGATTGTAAAGAGGAAATCTCATCCCTGCTTTCAATTGGCCGAAAGCAACCACAGCCCAAGTATCGCTGGTCTTAGAATGGCGAAGGTCTTCAATAGACATCAAGGTAGAAACCTTCGGCGTGCCAAGAAGGACATATATTTTGGGTTTGATATATTCTACTCTAGCAGCGGAGCAATAAGCAGGCCAATCTTTGCAGTCGACTCTTTTCTGCCCGACATTTTTAGATTTGTCATATTTGCCTTTAGATTTGATGGGTTGAGAAACTTGATCGGAAGACGCCATTAAATTAGCTTGGAGGTGGTCGGAAAGTAGTCGGAGAAGATGAAGATGAACAGTTACCGACGAAGATACACTGGAGAATGAAGCAAAGGGTGGATTCAACCCAGAAAATGATGAAAAAGAAAGTTGCAGCAGAGAGATGAGAAGATAGAGGAGCAGAAGCGACAACAGTTGGAGTTTAGGGTTTTGAGAGAAAAAAGGCTCTGGTTTTGCTGAAGAAGAAAAAGTGTTGAGAAGTTAGATCCGAAAGAGAGAGGAAACTGAATTTATAGCAGAAGGGAGTGGAACAGGTGCTACAGGTCACCCGGTCAAAAGCAAAGCGTGCATGGGCAGAACGTGTCAAAAAATGAGTAGAAACCGCTAGATATTTTCTGCGATCTATGGAAGTTTCATCCCCGGCAACTAAAGTTCCAGGAGATGAAAGAGGCAAAAATGTAAGGGTAGAAAATACCTTCGCGTTATAAAGCATCCTAGAGGGGATGTTGTACAAGAAGAATACGACGAAGATGTTTGAGATCAGCAAACAAGGGTTTTAGTGACATATGAGTCTGAGGTTAGATAATATAGCACGGCGAAAGGATTAGAAGAGCGAATGGTTGTACCGAAAGGTAGATCAGCAAGATAGGACACGTCATCATTGGTAGTTTAGAAGTGGTTGTGCATTAAAGAGGAGTCAAAACGAATACATTGTCAGGTTGACCAGTTGACTCAGTGGAGGTCGCGTCAGCAATCTTATCCATTAAAGATTCGTTCGTCAATGTTGATAAAGCAAGAGATATGGTCGCCGATGTATGTGTATCGGCGAGTCAGGACAAATGAGTGTCAGTCTTATGTTTGTTTGTATTAGTTGTAACCTACTATGTAAGGGTCTATAAATAGCGAATGAGCCTACTGGAAAAGGGGTTGGACACATTTCGGATTGGTCTAGAGAGAGGAAAAGTATTTCACTTGCTCTCCATAGCCCAAGGCGGAGATTAGGGTTCTTATTGAGAGATTAGACTTAGAAGATTTGCAAGGTAAGAGAGAGTTGTAATCATGCTTATAATAGTGATAACCCTTGGATGTAGTCCTCACTTATGAGGGCGAACCAAGTAAAACCTCTTGTCAAGTATCTCTAACCTCTATTCTCTTCAATACTTCTATATGGTTTGTTAGATGTATGCTAGGAATGATTCTATGCATGATGATGTATGATATTTGGGTGTACTGTCTAAGATCTAACCATTGGGATTTTAGACAGTTACAACCACCTCATGGTCTGTTTTCGGGTACCAAAAAATGGGCTACCCCCGGCCGCTTCGTTTTGTCGATGAAACAGAAACCCATGTGCAACAGAGTACGAACTGGCGATAGGCTAGCCAAAGCCAATTGGTATACCCCATGTGGCCCCTGCTTGGGAGATCAAAATTTCCATGTAGGTGAGGAAAAGATGCAAGCAGACCGACTGGCAATTACATAATTTACAGCATATTTTTTTACCGATCCAACTAACTGACCTCCTTTGATTAATTAATTTATGTGTTTGCCTGTATAATAATAGCCAAGACGCGAAAACTCTGCATGTAGAGAGTGTAGAGAAGAGAGAGATAGAAAGAAAATAAAATTAGTGGGAGCTTACAAAATAATTCAATGGTGCACCCCTATAGATGTGAGAGTGGTGGTGGTGCCACATCACTCTCTACATCTTCTCTCTCTTCTCTACTCTCTACAGCTAGGAGCTCTGTTTTTTTTTTCTTCGAAGGAGATAATCTACCTCACGTCATTGGGGCGTACTGAAAATAATTGGGGCCGACGGAAATGATTTCACCAGCCACATCGGAACATTAAAGGATGGCTAAATGGGTGGGTGAAATATCAGTTGTACCCTTTCCCTTATACGTAAAATGTCACTAATACCCTCTTGCTAATTATAATTGCCTAAACCTATCGAATGAATGAACCAATTTCATTCTCCTCCTCCCCTTTCTCTCCTTTTCTCCTCCCTTCACCACCAAATTCAGCCTCTATCACCACCAAATTCAGGCTCTATCTTCTCTTTCACCACCATTCTCATCCCATATCCCCATTTCTATTCGGTGGCTTCATAATTATTTGATTTCATCGTCGATTATTCGTTGTTCATCGTCGATATAATGGCTCGGAAAAAGAATAAAGGAAAGGAGAAAGTACCCACTCCTCCAGCTAGTCCAACTTCTTCTTCTTCTACTCCCTCTTCAATTCGAGATGCGTTTGTAGCCGATGACGACGAACAATCATCCCCCGACCCAGAAATTGAACATTGGTACGAAGGAGTAGAGACAGAGGAAGCTCCAGAAAATAATTCAATGGTCTCAGTAAGGTAATTCCCAATCTAATTACAAGCTTTTGTGTATGAATTTAGCTATTAGGGTTTTCAATTTTTGCCCAGAAAAACTAGGGTTTATGTTTGAAAATCACAAGTTGGTAGCTTATTGATCTATCGAGTATGAAATATACAGAGTCGGTGGATCTTCTACCTACCGAGTATGTATGGATTATGTATACTCGACAGCTATTTTGATTTCCCGAGTATGCTTCAACATCACTCCAAATTTCTGTAAAATTTTAAGGCCTTATTCGGTTGCTATTTTGTCTACCGAGTAAATTTTTTGCATATTCGGTTGCTTTGTTGTTTGCCGAATATATATGTTCTCCCACAGAGTTTTCACTACTTGGTAACTCTTTTACCCACCCGATCTACCGAGTAGTGTTAGAGACATGTACTTTGGGACCATTATAGAACTTGATATGCTTGTTTTTTGTTGCTTTGTTGTGTAATTTGGTATGCGTTAGGGCCAAGGAATTGAGAACGAAATTAATCAAGACACCCAACCTCCGTTAACTATACAATCTCTGGCAACTCTACCAGCACGAACTAAAGGGGGTCAGAAATTAGGAGCTAACCACCGCCGGAAAGCTGCTGCTGCTAAGCTTGCTTTGCAGGAGTCTAGGGATGTTGCTGCAGCTAGATTTATTGAAAGTATGGGTGTTTCTATTAGAGGTACTTCAGGTGGAGTTGGTTCTAGTAGAGGTGGTGCAGTTAGAGGTGGTGCAGTTAGAAAACAAGCTAGGGCTACTCTTGCAACTACACCTCGGATTGAAGAAGAAGAACATGCAGACCAAGTAGAAGAAAATGATGATAAGAAACCTAAAGAACACTTGAACGTTAAGATGATTGAAGGTCACGATGCTGAACAACCTTCCGGTACCCCTGCCGACGGTGGAAAAGTGCCTTTTGGTTACAAGGGTTCTTGGGCGCAAGCAATCTATTGCGCCGAGGTAAGAGGTTTAACCATTTTGTTTTTTGTAGTAATTTGGTTACCTATTGTTACATACCTATAGTCATGTTTATGTTGTTTTCCTAGGATCATGTGAATGCCATTCGCATTCTAAAACCCGTATCTTCGGCCTTGAAGATGAAGTTGTGGCCGAAAGATGATCTTTGTTCTGGAGCTTTTGCACTTGTGGATGACTCGCAATTGTTGCCATCCGTTGAAAACTCGATGATAGACCATGACAGGGTGTTAATATCATCCCTCGTCGAGCGTTATTATGGCGAGACTGACACAGTGCATCTCCCATGTTGAGAGGTTACAATAACTCCAGAAGATGCACATCATATTACTAAACTTTCGCCGACGGGAAAGTCTGTTGCGGATGGATACAAGACTTCGGTTGATTGGGACGAGCTCGACCGTCTCGCTAAAGAATGCTTGGGTTGGAGTCCGGCTAAGTATAAAGAGGAGTGGATAAAGTGTGCCACATACAGGAACAGACAGATCGATCTGAAATCATTAAGGGACCAGTTTAGCGGAACTGCTGCACGGGAAAAGGCGGGGGAGAAGCTATCTCCTGATACTTGCAGGCATACGGCTACAACGTACTTGCTGTATGTGCTTGGGTGTGTCATCTTCCCCAACGAGACAGGGAGCAGGGTCGATGCCAACTATTTACAGTTTCTGGAGGATCTTGACGGGGTCAAGGCCTACGCCTGGGGAACTGCATGCCTTGCATTCCTTTTGAAGGAGACAAGGACTGCCTCAAGGAAGAATACTGCAAAAATTGGAGGGAATGTTGCTACACTTCAGGTAATTTTATTACCATAAACCTCGATTCCCAATTTTGTCTTTCGCTTCCAACTTCTAACAGTTTGTGTAATATACGTAGGTTTGGGCTTACGAACATTTCCAAAAACTCTAGAGAGAAACTCTTAATGATAAATGGGAATCTGATGAAGGTTATGGGAAAAAGTAGATATTCACTAGAGGTAAGACTCAGGAGAGAGTCCACATCCAAGCACAAGAATTGATTGACCTCCGGATTATGTTCGGCAACATTACGGAGAATGACATTACCTTTGATCCATACAAGGATAATCCGGATGCAATCCGTAACGAGATGAGATGGTTTTATGGGGGTTTGTGGCACCCTACTGGCTATGTGATGTATAATCCAACTCGTGTAATGCGTCAACTAGGGAGGGTACAAGAAGAACCTTGGAAGTCGGTGCGCGTTGGGTGGAACAAACTTGATCTTGAGAGTTGCTCAGCTACAGAAGATTCAATCACGGTAGAACACAATGTAGCTCCAACCATAGATGGTCAGTGGGATGTGAGAAGAAATTTTATTTTAAATGTTGGCCAATGGGTTTTGGGACAGGGTAATGTACATCCGGAATACATGGCATGGTACCGTAATGTTTCTCACCCCTTTGTGATACGTCGAGATGGGAATCAGCTAATTTCAACTAGATTACCTCCAAGGTTTGGTGGCGGCCTAACTTCCTACAAGTCTATCCTGGGTTTGACCAAAGCTCTACCGGCTAGAGTGGTACATATTCTTATAAGATATGGTTGTTGTGGTTTAACTTGTTAAATTTTGTTAGTACTCATTTGTTGAATTATGGTTTAAACTTCATATAAAAACGAAGAATTGAGTTTGCATCAACAAGACTTATGGAATGTATCACGCTAAGAGAGCCTTTGCGGACAAGAAAAATCACAGAAACCTGTGAACTTTGGGCCAATTTGGATAACGAAGCATATGCTACGCAGTATGTAGAGACTAGTGAGCCTTTGAAGAAGAGCAAGCGGACATTGGATTCAACCAGTGGTGATAAAGAAGACGATGCTGATGGAAGTGGTCGAGGTGGAGGTGCTAAACGAGGTCGTGGTGGAGGTGCTAAACAAGGCCGTGGTGGTGGTTGTGCTAATTGAAGTAGGTGGTTTGTTGAACTTTTGTCGAAGGATGTTGGACTTTGCTGTTTGGATTACATGTGTTGGTTTTAGACCTTTGAAGTGTGCGTATTTCATGTTTTATTAGGTTTGTTACACTGCCTTGTCAGAATAGAAACACTACTAGGTTGAATTTTTGTTTTTTTGAAGCTACCGATTATGCCTTGTTATTAGGTGTCCTTCTGTCCGGAAAAAATGGCATAATCGGTGGGTTATTTAGCCGGGTCGATCTACCAAGTAGTATAGTTGGTGATATGAATAGAAACACTACTCGGTCGGTTCGGGTTGCTACCGAGTATTTATTGTTTTGTAAAACTTTAATGACACTCGGTTCTACAACAAATAAGTTTCACCACTGGTTTAGAAAAATAAATTTTCATTAACTAACAACTTAAAGGATTACATTGAAATTAAAATTCGCTTCTTCTACTAGAATGACTACTAATAAGTGCAAGGATTACTCATAAATCAACATACATTGAAGGTTATGAGAAAACCCTTTAGCTCAGCGTAATGTGCTTCGTACTCGAAATCCTTTCCTTTATTTTGTCTCCATACCTTCAAAGTCGCAGCATAAACTTCATCATCCTCCGTAACATCTTTTCCAAGTCTAGCTCGGACCAATCTCCCCAAGTTCATAAAATCTTTAACGTTTTGGTGTATGATCCACCATCGGTCTAACATGCCTCTTTCATCTCGCACATATTGTTTTGGTTCAAAATCAAAGTCCTCTTCGATATAAATCCACACGGAGTTCCACTTGACCCTACCACGACTTTTTTGTAATTCATAATATAATAGTAGATCACGTATTTACAAAGACGTACATCTTCTTCCAATGTAAATGGAGCGAAGCTTGGTTTCTTTCGTGTTGATGAAAGAGGAGATAATGGTTTTTGAGTTGGAGTACACGTATAATAGTATTCATGTCTACAAAAGCTTCTTGTAGTATTCCAAGTTGCTCCGCAACGACGTGAAAACCACAATTTCCATCACGTGGAACATCATTGGTTGCTATAACAAACTTCCGTACACATTCCATAAGTTCTTCTAAATGATCTTTGAAGATAATGCATGGACGAAGTGTTGTTCGAACCACCACATCACCAACACTTACTTCGGTCTCTTGCGACGACTTTGGTTTCACTTTCCTTGAACATTCTCCCTTGACAACAATGGGTCGTCCCATTTTTTTTGGAACCGTATCCGATGAAAATTTAGCTTCGGTGTACTCATGTTGAGAAGGATCACACTCAGAAGAATTGTGCTGCTTGGTTTTCTCCTTCGTCATCTTCTTTAACTTTAGTCTTTCTATTTTTCTTGGTTTATGGGTTGGTGGTCTGCCGATCGGCTTTTGCTTCATTGGTTCTTCGTCTGCTCTTAATAAGGGGTGCATGGCCACCTCCAAGTTGTCGTGGAGGTTTTTCCTTTGAGAAATATCATTTTCTTTGTACATTGTAGCTATCCGATGACACAACGTCGTTTCCACAAAAGGAACTTCACGGGTTTGTGAGGGATTTGGAGTGAAAGATAGTTGCTTCCAAAACGGATCAATGTCTTTCATATCAATGTGCTTTACGTACTTACCAAGCATATGCGGACAAGGTATTCCAATCCCCGACATCGTCTTACAATTGCAATTATCATCCGGCACATCGTGCTCCATCCACCACTTATAATCTTTCATGATGTGGTTTATGGCCCATGACACTCTACAAGTTAGCCCACGAAGAAGTTTATGACCTTTGAACTTTCTAAAATATCTTTGCTTACTCCACTCCATTTTTGCCTTTATCTTGGTCAAATCACGCTTGGTAAACTCGTGAATACCATGTTGGAGAGAGACAACCCCATTTTGACCTCCTTGAAGAATTCTTTTCAGTCTCCCATGTTGACCCTCCACCACACTTGTTGCCTCGTTCTTATAGTTTTTATAATCATATGTCCATGCATGAACAAACGACTTATTTAGCGGCAACCACTGTTTTTGACAATACTCTACATCCAACTTGTGTTTTGGGTTCCTACTCCACTCGAATATCCAAACCTCCAGGTTGAGTTCGTACTCTGCCTCGGTCATTGACCAACAATCTTATCCCATCCTTTTTGAAATAGCAACCATAATCGATTACTTTCCTTAAACTCCTCATCCAACTTTTTCTCCTCTTCCTCTCGTTGTGCTTCAGTGAGTTTACTAAGACGTTCCCGTTCCTCTAATTCAATGTCCTCACCTTTTGGCCGCCTTTTCGGTTGGATGTGCTTTCTGCAATGCGCTTTGATGTTACATTGGATGTGCCAAGTGGAAAGAAGATTGTGGGAGCCCGAAAATACTTCTTGGATTGCATTCATCAAGGCTTGTTCATTGTCCGTAACGAAAACGTTTGGAATTTCAACCGGATTGTAAAGACCCTTCACCTTTGTTCAACATCCAAACATAACTTGGTTCGATCTCCCTATCCAGCAATCCCCAAGCCACTGTGTAACTTTACTTGTCCGATGTGTGGCAAGCAATATTGATCAACGACATGTTGTATTTATTGTTCTTATAGGTGCAGTCTATCAACAAAAATTGGTGGAAGCATCTTGCAAGTTGAATCATATCCGGATGCGCCAAAAAAATACATTTCACTTCCCCGTTTATGGTTTGTCTTCTCATTGTGTAGTTGTGTTGCTCGCATAACCAAGCCGATTGATCCATAATCAATCTACTATCCTAATCCACCGTTTTAAACATGGCTTACGCGGCTTTAATTGTATTCAAAGTAGACAAGTTCATGGGGTCTTGCTCCCTTATCAAAGTGAGGATTTGATTCCCGGTACTAGTGCCTGTCATCGCCCTTACAAGACCCATTTGATGTGGAGTCAACTTAGCATAAGAAACGTGTCCAACAAGACTCTCCGGATCATCATGGTTGTGATGACCATTTGCAACTTTAATTCTCCATAGTTCACCTTTGAGATTAAAAATAATCTTGAGCGGACAATCGGTCTTCTTTGAATGAGTATTGTAAATCACGTCGGTCTTCTTTACATACTTTTTACCCTTTGCTTTATGACTTCATCCTTCCTACCACATCCACACATCATTTCAAACCTGTTCCACCTTGATTGTCGACGTAACCACTACGCACATGTTCTCTCTTGCACGCCCCACAAGCCAAGCCTTTGCCTCCTTCCTATCTATCCATGTCTAGACGAGAAAGTCACAACAATTAGAAAACCAAACCAAGCGGGATAAAATCATAGATAAATACAAGTGTAGGAGGCATACCAAGTCATTTTGATAGTGTGAGGAGGTATCAGGTCGCAAATATGCATCATATTCAACAACATCATCCTCAGGAAGGTCCCCAAAGGGTACAACCTACAAAGGATTGAAAACATTAGACAAATAAATTGGAAAATAAACAACAATCGGTAGTTCAACCAAAAAGTCGAACTGCCGAGTGGTACTGGAAAGCATTACTCGGTGGCTAGAGTAGCCACCGAATATAGATGAGTTTTGGCCAATTTCCTATATCAAAAATCAATAGCATACGGTAACAGTTTGAGAAAAAATTCTAGCGAGTGTTCAGTCGGTAGATCAAAAAAATTTCGAGCAACCGAATGGTTACTTTAATGTGCATGTACGACGGGTGGTTGGGATATTCGGTTGCTCCATTAATGGTCCGGATCTACCGAATACTATAACTGCAACCGCATTCAATGCATGTAAACATTGATTTTCATACATCAATTAACCATTACAAGCTAATGAGTTTCAAATTAGAGCACTACCTGATCATTTGGAGTCGAGCTCACTTCCATTCCCTTCTTTGATTCTTGATATTTTACCAACACTCTTGTTCATGGCTTTTCTCTAGAGTGGTAGAGTTCCAACAATCCATGGCTTCCTTCACGTAAGATGAATTCGTAGCATGATCACCTTCACGAGAAGAGATTCACCCAGCTCAATCTCACTCAAAACAACCATCTCAAAAAAAAAAAAAAAAAAAAAACTTTTTCTTATTTTTCTTCTTTTTTTTCTAACTCCCTCTCAAAATAACCAAATAATTGAAAATGAAAAAATAAAAACACTAAAGTAATTGGTGGCTAAGTAGTTTAATTAGTAATTATGTTAGCTTAATTAGTAATTAAATTAGACTTAATCGGCAGCTTAAGAAGTGCGAGGGTATATTAGACATTTATAATAAGGGATAGCCTAATTAGGTTTGGGTGTCCTGATTTTTTGGTCATTTGCCAGTCTGTCCCAATTATTTTCAGTACGCCGTGAGGATAATCTAGAGGAGTTGAATTTGAAAATACTTTTCGGAATAATCATTTCTTTTCTTCCTTTTGTGATGATCATCATACTGCTGAAAACATGTGGGGGTCAGTTTTATAGATCAACTTTAAAAGGGGAGACGGTTTTGTTGCTCTTGGGGTTATACCTGTGACTGTGAGTGGGATGATGGGGGAAGGAAAAGTAGGTGATGATGAGAGGGTCTTCCTTTCCCTTTTGGGTTTTTCTTCCTCTGGCCACATCATATTATGAGTAAGTCTACGTTGACACCCAAAAATCTAGAGGAAACTCTCTCAGTAAGATCCAATAGACAGTACTTTGTGTGCTTAGTATTGAGATTAGTAGTGGGCAAAAAGTGGAATCATTGGAAAGACTTCTTATGAGGGGAGGGATTTTTCCCTAGATTTTGGCTCGGTATGAATAGAATTGTTGTCATATCAGTGCAAATTTGTCCACCCACCAATACCGGGGTAATATAATACCACTTCCCCTATTGGCCCATGTGTCCACTTTATTTCAGCTTACGGTTTATGGTTTTTTATTTTTTTTATTTTCTTTTAATTTTTTTTCTTTTATTTGTTTTCTCTTTCCCTCTTCTCTCTCTTTTCTCTTTTCCTCTCTCTCTTTTATTTGTTCCTGTTCGAGTACTAACAGACTAAATAGAACTCCTTAAGTTGGTTGTGGAATTGTGGTGGTTGGTTTCTCTCAAGTACTAACAATAAATTCAACAAGGAAGAAAGGCTACAAGATGGTTTCGGGTTTGAAGTCCAGTTGAAGTTGTGAAAACATGGACGAATGGAGTTTCCTATCTATGTAGTTCAATGATGAATGAAGAAGATTTTGAATGAATCAAGGCTGTAATGAATTATGAAGGGTGGGTCATTGTTGATTTGTGAACTCTTGCAAAGTTGGAGATGTTTCAGAGATTTAAAATCAAAAACAAGTTAGTATTCATGGCATCAGACAACAGGTGTTCATTAAAATGCCTGACCGATGAACCAAGTTCTACCGAAGCAAGTAATACAAGTTATAGAAGTTCAAATTTGCACTGATGTTAGTCTGTTTTCCGTTTTAATTAATGTGTATCTGTTGTTTAGTATCAATCTCATTTCAGTTAGTGGGTGTACGAATTTGCATTGTATTGAATGAAAAAAGGATAAAATTGCAAATTTCTGTTTAATAATGTAGTGAATGCAATACACTGCAGCAAATACTTGTTTTCATGTAGGATCACAAGATAAGTAAAGATTCTTCGATAGAACAGAATTTGATCCTTCTGGAACTTTCAATTGAATGGTATCTGTAGTTGGTTGGTACCATATCTAATTCTTTGGGAAACCCATTAACATAATCAATAAAGATGATTCTTTTATTACTGATTTCATCTCCATTTGCCATTTTTTGCGTCTAGAACTGAATTGAGTAATGGGTTTCTGAATTTTAACTGTGAAACTAAAACCCCTTTCGTTTTCTCGACTCTTTTATCTGGAAATTTCTAAATTGGTGCTTGGCCGGTGAGAAGAAGAGGATGAGCAGGATGAATGTGGTGCCAGGTTTCAATACAGTAGCCTTTCTTTTGTAACATGTCGGCACAAATGATTTCTTGTTTGTACTGCCATTAAAACTGAACCAAAATGTGCAAATGTGTTCATATGTACAGAGTCTTCGTTTTCTTCTCTTTTTTTGGGAAAAGATGAGAGAAAAAACCAAAACATAAAGAGGAAATAATGAGTGAGAGAGAGAAAAAAAAATAAAAGAAAAAAAAATAAAAATAAAAACTCAAAACCTGAAACCGTAACCTGAAAAGTTGCAGACACGTGGGCCAATAGGGAAAGTGGTATTATATTACCCCGGTATGGGTGGGTGGACAAATTTGCACTGGTTGTCATATTATACGCTACAAACCAACAAACTTTCATGTGGTGGGTCCTCACGGAGAGAATCTTATTAAATGCTTGTCCGGTAATGTTTAACACAAAAAGGTGTATCAGTCAGTCTACATGCATCATGCATGATAATTGACTTCCGATTGACTAACGGTGTAAATGAATGTCGCCTTGCAAAAGGGAAAAGGTACGTTGTAAAAATGGTATGGACGTGTGCATGCTTTTAAATCTTACTGATGCATTCGATTCTATTTGAACGGAGGAGTATCCTAAGAAGCAATGAAACTACTATGAGCATGAGCTACGAATCAATGGACAAAAAGGCACAAAGTAGCGCCATATGCCCATAAACTCAATACATCTTGCTTTCTGGGAACCAGTGGCGGAGCCACATGTATCATTGGGGTGGCCATGGCCACCCCAAGATTTTTGGAATTATGTATTCATATAGCTAGAGTTCATCTGGAATCTTCTCCCCACGACATATTCTAATTCATGTTGAGAAACCTTGAGCTGTTAAGCTGGTTCTCTGATTTCATTTCTTTCTTAATTTCAAATTGTTACAGACAAGACAACAAATCCAGATATTTAAAGACACACCTAACCGCCTACTAACATGCACCACTAATGTACACTGGTTGGTGGAACCTTCACACCTGAAATGTCCTAACCGTCACTACTTACAACAGATAACAGACAAGGGACAGAAAAGGGACAAATGACAAATGACACAAGTGGAGAATGGCTATTCTC
>JAJJMA010212868.1:0-16214 GCA_023529015.1 Papaver nudicaule | reverse complement strand
CCTGAAATTCGTGATACAGACCACTTGTTTCTAGAACTCCCCTTGCTCAAGGATAAATTGGAAGAATATATCAAAAATATGTCCGTGGCTGGATCGTGGAGCCAGAATGCAATTCAAGCTACAAATGCATGGCTAAAAGAGGGCCTGAGGTCAAGGTGTATAACCAGAGATCTTAAGTGGGGGGTTCCTGTTCCACATGAGAAATACAAGGACAAGGTTAGACTAATTGACCCAAGTTTTTCATTTGTTTTCTTTCTGCTTGCTTATGTTTCGGACCGTATTTCACTGTTGATTCTTCGCCTCATTACATCTTCATGTTTAGGTTTTTTACGTTTGGTTCGATGCACCTATTGGGTATGTCTCGATAACTTCGTGCTACACTTCTGATTGGGAGAAGTGGTGGAAGAATCCCGAAAATGTGGAGCTTTATCAATTTATGGGGAAGGACAATGTGCCATTCCACACCGTAAGTGTGCCCCATCTCCTCGTTCTCTTTCAAATCATTGATGAATTCATAGTTTCAGCCTTACAACAGTTGTCTTTTACTACTTTATGCCTCAATGCTTCTATAGCCAGCAGCCTCTCTCTTTGGCTGGCATAGATATCCAACTGAAATAATTTTCTGTTTGTTAACACAATGTGTTGATGGATGTGGGCAACTTGATCGTTGCAGCCTGCAGTGAATGGTTTAGAGAGTTCATGCTCTATTGTTTTAACGTTAATATTGCTTACTCTATCTATCCAGAATAAAACAGCTTGTCCAGAACAACATGAAAATTATTAGCTATTTTAGAACATTATAAAGGGATTTTACAGTGTTTCTTATATTTTGTTGTTCGGTTGGTTTAGGCCAATTTTAGATGTCTTGGAAGTTGTATCTCTAATTGGTTCCAGCGATCCGTAGTTACTGTAGTTATACAGTGCACTCAATTTTGGATTTAAGCGAAACGATGTGTGCTGATTTTGATGTTATTGTAACATTAGGTAATGTTCCCCTCAACTCTTCTTGGAACTGACGAAAACTGGACGCTGATGAAGACTATTAGTGTTACAGAATATTTAAATTATGAAGCAGGTATGGCAGTTATATATAGTAGTCATTACATCAATGTGCTGAATATTGCTGAAATCTAATAGTATCTAATATAGGTGAATGTTCTGTGATTTTGCAATAATTTGGCAGGAAAGTTCTCTAAGAGTAAAGGAATAGGCGTTTTTGGTAATGATGCAAAAGACACAAAGATTCCTTCAGAAGTATGGAGATACTATTTGTTGACAAATAGGCCTGAAGTAAGAACTGTCCTACCCTATTTATCAGTTATTGCTGTCAGTGTCTATATAGTTTATAATTGTCTTGGACTTATGTGTTCGTTTAGGTATCAGACACTCTATTTACATGGAAGGATTTGCAAGCCAAACTTAACAGCGAGTTGCTTGCTAACTTAGGCAATTTTATCAATCGTGTCTTGAGCTTCATTGCCAAACCTTCAGGTTAGTCTGTTTTCATATGTTTGTGAACTTGCACTTGCTGGTTTATTGTGTAGTTTAGTATAAGGGTGTTCACGGTACGGTTCGGCTCGGTTCTTGCCGATACCGAGTACCTGTACCTCCCCTATGTCGGTTCTCATTTTTTTTACCGGTACCTGTACCTGTACTTCCGGTTCCGGTACAAACGAGTACGGTTCCGGTTTTGTACTTGTCAACTTTAGTTCTTTAAATTTGTTACAATTTCTTCTATTTTAACACTAGAAACAAATTTAAAAAAAAAAAAAACTCAATAGACAGTAAATGATTTGCATCAGCTTTGCTTGGTTTCTTTGATTCTTATCTCGACTTAACAATTGTACAGTCATTCCGTAAAAACTCAAATAACAAACATACAAGACTTTAACATTGACATAAACATTCACAACTAGTAACAGAGATAGATAAGTTCCTCCGTCTGCAAATAAAACACAAAAGTTAGTAAAACAACTTTCAATCAAGCAAAGGGTTTTTCTTGACACAACCCTAATAATTATCAGTCGGTTGTTAACAGAAAACCCATTCAACACAGGAATTTTGAGAATTAATATGACTGAATTGTAAAACCAGAGATTAGGAAAAATAATTACCTTGGCAAGAAGCATAAACATCACACCATCAGATCTAGGAGAATTTTTATTACAAAATTGGTCTAAAACTTTCATATATGAGATTTTAAAGTGATTAATTACTCGGGAGATAGCATGATATACGAATAATAAATAATGGTTTGAATGAGTGGAGATGAATGAGAATATATTGTTGAGTTTGTAATACACAGAGTCAGAGAGCTTGAAAGGAGGAGGAGCAGCAGGAGGAAGAGCCGAGAAGGAGAAAGACGAAGAAAATAAAAAAGGTGATAATTGTTAGCTTATATCCCTAAACTCGACGGCTGTGATTGATGGCTATGTAGGAAATCTGACGGCCCTAAAATCTCGGACATCGGGACGGTTCAGGTCGGGAATTACCCAAAAACCAGTACTTGTACCTATAAGGTGTCGGTTCTGAATTTTTGGAACCGTTACTTGTACCTGTACTCTCAGTCCGGTTCTTTTGGGTAACGGTTCCACCGGTTCCGGTCCGGTTCGGTTCCTGCACAGGTTCAGTTTAATTTGATAGAGGCTTTGACATACTAAAAACAACCTTTGCATTGTATAGTATGTGAATAATACCCCTCAAAGAGAGATTTTTTATTTCATGCATGGTGGTTATGTATTTAATTATTTTTACGATGTGTCTCAATATTTACCTTACTTGTTGCAGGTTATGGTTATGATTCTATTATCCCTGATGCTGCAAATGCAGAATCACACTCCTTGACAAAGGCGTTGGCAGAGAGAGTTGGAAAACATGTTGAGCAATATGTTGAAGCTATGGAGAAGGTATGTATATAATGTATCTGAATTGAATCTGATATAACTTCCTTTGAATGATTGCGTAACTATTTTCTTTATTCTGATGTAGGTTAAACTAAAGCAAGGCCTGAAAACTGCAATGAGCATTTCAAGTGAAGGAAATTGCTACCTACAAGTAAGTCTAATTTTCTAGTGTCTTACTGTTTTTGAGCCGTCGATGAAAAACTTCTCTCTAATTGAACTTGTTGATATTTTACAGGATAGCCAGTTCTGGAAACTATACAAGGAAGATCCAGCTTCTTGTGCCATTGTCATGAGAACATCCGTGGGGCTAGTTTATCTTCTAGCATCTCTTTTGGAACCGTTTATCCCTTCCTTTTCTGTAGAGGTAAGTCGTACCAAGACTGTTTTTCTGTGTTATTGTAACTATATGTTATCAGTTAGTGTCGTGTTGCTTTTACCACATCGGGTCATTTACTGTTTCTTGATGGACTCAGGTAGTAAAGCAACTCAATTTGCCTTCGTCACTTCCACTCTCACTTAGCGATGAAAACAGCTATATAATAAACAGTGCAAGAAGACCTTGGGAGATTATACCATCTGGCCACAAAATTGGGTTACCAGAGCCACTTTTTAAAGAACTGGTGTGTTCTTGTGTAAACTTTTCTTGGTTCTGTTTGGAGTTTGTTCTCTGCGTTCTCTTTTATTTTTTCTTCTAATCTTCTGAAGCTCTTCTCTTACCCAGAAAGATGAAAAGGTGGAGTTCTTCAGGGAGAAGTTCGCTGGAAGTCAAGCTGACAGAAAAGTAAAGGCTGATGAAGCTGATGCTATAAAGATGGCTGGCCAACTTAAGGAAACTAAGCTTTCTGGTAAGACAGTATTCATATTCTTTATCAGATTCACATTGTTTAATGTTTTGGTGGTGCTGGTGAATCTTCCTCTTGATATGTTGGAGTGACTTGAATAGAGTTTTGTTTGGTGATCAGATGCGAAGAAACAAAAGGCATCAAAATCTGCAGTTCAGGGCAAATCTGGGGGAGCTGCTGAAACAGAAATTACCATCAGTAGACTTGACATTCGTGTTGGTCTTATCACGAAGGTCATCAAGCATCCAGATGCCGATTCTCTGTATGTTGAAGAGATCGATGTGGGTGAAGCTACGCCGCGTACTGTTGTTAGTGGGCTTGTGAAGTTCATCCCCCTTGAAGAAATGCAGGTGTGTGTCTATTTTACTAGTTAGATCAGTTACATTATTTATTACCTTCCTTTGCATAACTCGAGGGTCTATAAAAATTTTCATGTGCAGAACCGAAAAGTTTGTGTTCTGTGCAACCTGAAACCAAGAACCATGCTCAATATTAAGTCTCATGCTATGGTTCTTGCTGCCTCCAATGAAGACCACAGTAAGGTAATAAGACGGTTCTGATTTAGTTTTTTAGTTTTTTTTTTTGTTGTTCTATACCATTCTCTTCATCATCTTCATCGTCTGATTGAAAAACCAATACATATTTTTGGACCCTGAATCAATACATATTTCTGGACTTCTATTTCTAGGGGTTATACTGAAGGTTTGAACTGGGGGCTAATGAGAGGGAGAATTAGAAGTATTAGGTCTGTTTTAGGGGATAGAGTGAGAAACTGATAATGTTATTTAAAATATGAAAGGGGTAAACTTGGTATCATCTTTCTATAGGACACGCCTTGGCACCCTTAATGGGATCAACCATATCAGCGCCCAATGATCCAAGCAGCCCCAGTCGAACATTCATATTGTTGTCGAATTATATCTTCCCACTTGTAGAAAGTTCCAGAAAGAATCTGAGGTTTTGGAAACATAAACAAATGATGTATAATTTGGCATAATTGGTTTCAGGTTGAATTGGTAGATCCACCAAGCTCTGCTGTAGTGGGAGAGAGAGTTACCTTCCCTGGTTTTGAAGGTGTGCCTGATGACGTGCTAAACCCTAAGAAGAAGGTATGGGAAACACTACAAGTGGATCTGAAGACTGACGCTGAACTGGTAGCTCGATACAAAGACGTGCCGTTCACTACGTCAGCTGGAGTCTGCGAAGTCTTGTCCATATCAAGTGGAACCATAGGGTAGAGTAGAGGTTGTCATGGAGAATCCTCTTGGAAATTTTGAAGACTCTAACTGTTACTCTGTAACCACAGTTTATTGCCTTCTCATTTTTCGACTTAGTATTATTGTTGGGGGGTTTACGCTCGATTTTGGGACTTCTGTAACTTCTGGCTTCCTTGGCAATGTTAGTATAGTACTATCCTTTATTTGGCTTATTGTTACTGATACGATTTAGTCCTCCCATGCTTCGCACGGGCGAAGTCAGGCACGCGCAGTTGGCCCGGCCCAGACGACTGGTCTATTATGTTACGGGCACCCCCTTCAATTTTGACTTTACTTCCATCAACTGATTTCTTCTTCAAACCATATCCACTTGGATTCAAATCATAGTCGGCACCCTCTATTCCCACTTCTTTATTTTTCTACGAAGTTAGAACTTCGGATTCATTGTTCATTGCTATTTTTTTTTTCCTTCTTTGGCAATAAATCTTTTCTTTATTTATTTTAATATTAATATTCAATGTCAAGCTCCAATTCCTTTACAATTAGGGATGGGCGTGGGGAGGGTATGGGGCGGGTATGCCAAAATCCACCCCCGCCCCGTTCTTAAAAAAATTACCCATACCCTACCCATTACCCACATAAATTGGGGCGGGGCGGGTATAAATAATATCCGTATGGAGCGGGTTATCCATTGGTTACCCATAACATTATGACAAGATATAACATGACAATTAAAAATGAAACCTTCTTATCAATCAAAATTCAAAAATATGATGATCCAACCATAAAGAATAACCTAAAATAATGCATATTAAGATCTTATAAAATAGTTCATCTAAAACAAACAAATAAATAAAATAAGTGGTTCAAACATAATTTTCATTATTTCGACTAGTAGTATTGTATTAAGAGTCTTCCTCCATGTTAAGGATCTCCTCATCTTCTTCAATTTTTTCCCAAAAAGCTAAACATAATTTTCATACCTTATACCTTGCGTAATGAAAACCCTAAATAAACAATAAAAACACTCAATGAAAACTATGCTTATTCTTTTTATAGCATAAAAAATCTAAAACCCTAGGGTATTATAAGTATGGGGCGGGTACGGGGCGGAGACTTTGATTTCCATACCCACCCCATCCCCACTTTCTAATTTCGGGTAATCCCCATACCCATATCCATCCCCATTTGTGCGGGTAATACCCTATCCAATTGGGGCGGATAACCACGGGTATCCAAACCCATGGGGCAAACGCCCATCCCTATTTACAATTCACAATCATAATTGCTGGAAAATAAAATTTCCCTCCTTCGCTTTGACATCATGCCGAGATAGATAACTCTTGAGCCTCTTCAGAAACATTACAACCAAGGCCGCTGAGCACCATTTTTCTTGTATCAGTAACAATAAACGAAATAAAGGATATCCTCGCCTAAATTTTTCTTCGCCAAGTTCCCCTAAAGTTGGTTTTTTTTGAAAAATTACAACCAAGGCCCAAGTCCTTAGCCCAATTACTTAAAGAGAAATTTAGTTGCAACTTACAATGCATAACCATAACCGCTTCCTAATTTATTATACAGTTCCTTGCTCACATGTAGAGTCCTAGATGTCACTAATTATAATTCCTTAGTTCCTTGATCACACCTAGAGTTCTTCCAACAATGAGACAGACGGACGGACTAGCCCCCTAGTTAGGGTGAGCTATTACCTAGCCAGGCCCAGCACTACAAGAAAGGGCCAGCACTAGAAAAAAAAAAGTGAATTTGTTTGTGGTTTCGTACGTGGCCTTTAGTGTTTCATTGTTATAGATAAAAAAACTATTGTTGCTGACAAGTTTTGAATTGGTATCAACATATCGGCTTTGTTCCTCTTTACCACTTAAATTTTTTGGAAAAGAAAAACAACACTACTACTTCTGACCTTCTCTCCCCTAAAATATAAAAATAATTTACAGCTGCGATGGACCGATCAAATTTTACTATAGTTGTTTATTTGTAAAGAACACATTTAAGAGTCACCGCTAAACTGCTGACTTGAACCAAGGGCCAAGACCTTTTTCCACTACACTAAAAAAACCTTTATTATTATTTTCGTACACCAAAAGAAAATAACACCGACCCTCCGATCTACTTATAAAGAATCCAAATTGAACGGTTACTAACTCAACCCGACCCCACCCCATCAATCTTAGTGGGTCCCACAGTCTCAAGGGTATAATCGTGGTACCAAAACAAGCCACAGACAAAATCCTTCTGTCTCTCTCTCTCTCTCTCACAGTATAATAATTTTCTGAAATTCTTGTTGTCTTCTAAAATCAATTAGGGTTTTTGATTAACTAACTTATTTGATCAAATCAATCAATCAATGAATGTTGATTAGGGTTTCGTCATGGCAATCTCTCTCGTGAAGCTCAGTGTCCTCGCCGGAGCAGGTCAGTATTTTACTCACTTCATACTACTAATATCTTCTGTTTAGGGTTTTATAACTGATTGTTTGATTAGTTTGAGCTTGAACCGAGTTTCTTTTCATGTAATTCATGTTGAGTTTTCATGTGTAAGCAAGCAGTAACAGAATAACCGATAGAGATGATTTTAGGGTTTTGAAACATTGATTATTACTTGCTTTTAGGAAAATGTGAAACCTAGAATTTTGATGTTGTTTTAAAGATTGGCTTGGGTTGGGAGGGGGGAGAATTTTTGAGTTGGTAGGATTTGAAAAAATAGAACGAGCAGGCGAGGTCACTTACTTACTTGCGAAATTGAGAGATAGCAATGTTGTGCTGTAGTATCATTATTAATGCTGAAGGAAAAAACAGGTCTAAGAGACAGCAGAGGCCATACAGGAAAGGAGAAGAATACGAGGGAAGGGAAAGGAAAACAAGCTTGAGAGATAGCATAGGTTATGTAGATGCGGCAATTGCTAACCGTTGTCCATACAGGTGAGGGAGAAGAATTTTGGGTTCTAGGAGTAAATAGTAATAGGCGGCTTTGAGGGAAGGGAAAGGAAATACAAGCTTGGGAGACAGCTCATATGCTATGTGGACAGGGCGAATCCCCCAGTTGTCCTATGCTGCTTTGCCCAGTGGAAGTTGTTATGTTGTAGTATCTATGCTGCAAACTATTGATGTTTTATATTGTTAGTTAAGGACAAAAAGGCCTTGGGAGACAGCATAGGCCATGGAGGGGAGAGGGAAATCGGCCCCCAGATAGCTTATGCTGGCTCAGATACTGGTAGTAGTAGTTATATTTAAGATGAGAAATTTATGTTGTGAATGCTGAAACTTGGAAGCTTGAATGAGAATTTAATAAGTCTATGGGTTGTTCTATAGTATATGGTAGATTGGTAATGTCTTGACTGGGTAGAGATGTACATAAGTTAGTTATATGTGTAAGTTCTGTTAAACTTGTAATGCACGGACATGTGGTTGAAGCCTCATCTAGCGGGAAGTTGGATAGATTGAAAGATAATTCAGTAGGGTTGTTTTGTCCAGGGTTGCATAATTATCTCTGTATTATGGAAATTGACATTGTTCTCATTGCATGACACTTCACATGGACCACACTGATGAAGTTAGATATACATTACTGCTAACTAGTAATTCGTGTTGTAATGCATGGACATACTGTTGAACTATCTTCTATTGGATAGTTAGATCGAAGGTTAGAGTTGATCTTAGCAGCTGATGAATTATTTATTTACTAGTAATGCGTGTTTGTCATGCCTTACACATTGGCCTTGGCTTTTCTTAGTATGTTGATGGTCGTTACATTGGTCTTGGCCCTTGTCATTACATGGGGTCATGGGTTTTCTCATTGAGTTACAATGGCTTGGTTTGTCAACTGTTTTTTCTGTTCCGCCAATCTTAAAGGTTACGGCAGCGAGGTTCAGTTGGTTATTGTATTGATTATTTCTCGTATGGGAATTAAAAAAATTTTAAGCATGTTTGCTATAGCTTTTTTCTTTCTTTAACTGGATGTCTTAATTTATTTGTCTATCAGGTGTAGTTGGATCTGTCTTATTTCAGGAAGGACGCACACATGATCTCTTATCTGGAGCTTTCAAGGTATTGTTATTCTCTGGCATATCTTTTAAACAAACACCTTGTGCTCTATTCGGGTAGTTGCTTAAATCAGACTTAGATTAAGGTTTAGATAATTATCCATATTTCCATGTGGTACATTCTGATTAAACGTTTTAGCTTTGTTTTTTGTTTTGTCTCATATCGAAATTGTATAATATTCTTTCGTAGTGTTATGTGATTTCTTTTAGTCCTATTTCTATGGTGCATGTATCAACCTCTATGTGTTTCCTTAATGTTCTCCTCCTTTTTTTTTTCAGATTTTTGTGAAGCAAATTAAGCGAACGGATAATACTTCTTCATCATCATCTGGATCAAAACCACAAAATGAGGCGCTGCTAGCTCAGGTTAGGATGTTCTGTATACTATGTTATGTTATGTCATTTATTTATTGCCTTTAGTTTATCGTCATGGTAATTTCTTGTGAAATGTGAATAAGCTAAGTCGGAACTGACTTGCATTTTTTCAATGTCACATAGTAATTGACACCCTCTAAATGTGGGAAACTTGTGTTTTAATCAGTGTCACTGTGACTGTCATAAACTTTCTACATTTACCAGTTGCTGAAATATCCCTAGTGGCCTAGTCACTTCCTTAATGTAGTCCTCCTGCTATAGGAGGGAATAGTTGCTCCATTTCTGTTGCTAGTTACAAAAGGAATACCTCCAGTAATACGCCTGATACCAAAGCACACCATCAACTTATGTATTTTATTTTATTTTTAAAGAATTTGATGCTGACGAGTTTCGAACTTAGGTCATTGGCAACATCACCCAGTGACTTGGCTTAATTTGTCAAGGCGTCTTGTTGATCTACTTATGGTGTTTTGGTGTTTCGTTTTCGTTAGAATGTCAATATGGAATAGATAGTCGCTGCAAATTATTGTTAACAGTGGCTTCTTTCACATAATGTTTATTCACAAATATTGATTCATTTGTATTTTCTGTTCTCTTCTATGCTTATTGTGTGTGCACTGTGCATTTCCAAGAAATTGATGTTTTCATTTTGATGACGGACCATATGGTTATTTTGCAGGTTAACAATCTGCGTCAAGAGCTGCAACTGTTGGCATATGATAATAGCCCAACAATAATAATGACAGGGGGTAGATCAGGTCAGAATATAATTTTTAGAATCATATATACTAATGAGAGAGTTCCTATGAGTTTGATTGTTGGTGTTCTTCAGTTGTGCTGGTTTTATTTACCCTTCGGCAGTATATAATGTGACTGCACTATTGTAACACATCATGTTTACCGAATACCATGCTTGCATGTTGTTGGAGATCTTCTATGGGTTTTCGTCCAAGTTTTTTGCCGAATGACCATATAGGTTAGTTAAAGGTAAATCTGATGTGTCTAAAATATAGATTGTATGTGAATATACATTTTTACATAGTCAGGAGGTTATCAGCATAAACAGACTCTGTTTGTGCACCCCCTATGTTCAGTTGATCTGTTAATTTCAATCCAATAAGCACTCACAAAGTCAGCACACACTTCTCAGTTATGTATATGTATTTTGGGAGTTCTATAATACCGTCCTCTTTGTTAAAGTAATATTATTTCAAAAAAGTTCTAACCAGTTTTCAATATGCAGGTGGTATAAGCACTTACGGCCCCCCACTTGTTATCGTTGTTGCGGTAGGATACGGTATCATGTGGTGGAAGGTAAGTCTGTTTAAACTTGTTTGCTGCCTGAGTGATGTCCGAACCTTTGAGTGACTGGCTAACTGCATGATGAACCACATAAATTCTCAGTCAACTACTGCTTTGCTGTTTTCAGGGATGGAAGTTCTCTTCATTGATGTTCGTCACGAAACGCGATTTTAAAAATCATTACACTAATGTAACCAAAAAGGGTGATCAAGTTTATACGGATGTCAAGGCAAGTTTACTCGCTAAAACATTGTCTTATTTAGATTGAAGTCCTCGTGAAACTGAGACTTGATGTCATGCCTTGAATGTTTCTCGATATGGATATTGACCTTCGTGCTGATTTCTCACGTAAAATGTTTATGGACACTCTCTAGTAGTTTATTGCTGTATAGGCTTTGAAAAGGTTTTTGAATTCTGTTTTAAGCATGTACGTCATATTCATGGATCTTGTGCTTTTCGTCGTCTTTGGACTGTTTTTTGTTTCAGGTTACAGAGAAGGATTTAGATGCAGAAATCGGTGTACGCGCTGCAAAAATAAATGACATTGTTACATACGATACTGCAACACAAGAGGAGGTAGCTTAAGTTTAGCATCAACATCGTGTCTCAATATGATATTTGTCTTTCGTAAAAGTTATTTGCAGAAGGGACTTACAGAAGTTGTGTGATTATCATAGGTTGTCAACTTAACTGCAGAATCAAAGAATTCTTCCAGCACATTACAAGTAATCAAGGAAGTAGTCTCAGATCTGGTAGCTCCTCTTTCCAACTTCTTAGCATGTTCTCTCCCCTGTATTTTTAGCATTTACTTGTGTTTGTAGTTTGATGAAGGAAAATTGACTTGTTTTTTACTTACTGCGTTTCAGGAATCCAGACTTGGTGGTTTTGAAGGATTAAATGTATGTTTTGTCTTATTTTTAAGAAAAGATCGATAGAAGAAATGTATAAATTTTAATTGTGTACAAGCCATATAATGTTTTAATGCTTTGATGCTTCAGGATTCGACTTATGATGGAGTTTACTTCTTATGTAATCTACCGACTATTGAGGTATGGACTTAACTACTTCAAATGTTTGTGTCCTTGTATTATTGGAGAAGCTTAAACCTCGATTGGCATCCTCTGCAAATACTTACTTTTTTTTTTTTTTCAGTTTTTGCTTTCGACTAAAAGTAGTAACTAATTTTCTCTATCACCTGCATTCTCAAGTGCACAACCCGACTGACCTTTCCAAAATGAATTTCTATAATTAGCCTTTTTACCTTGTAATTTTAACTTGTCCTTTCTATCATACTGAAGCAGCATACTTATCAGAGTAGCACTCACCTCTTGTGACTGTGATTAGTAATCTTACTGTCATTGATTGGTTGTCTGATCTGTATAGGCACCGCCGTCCCCTTCCGCGCCAGCTCTAGAACTTCCTCAAACTACACCTGCCCCAAGAGTAAGTCTATTTCTGTTCTGCTCCTTGTTTTGAAGGTTTACAAAATTCCAGTGATCTTCGAGCGTATTCAGCTTTGCTATGTTCAATTTCTTGTCATGGCTAAATTGTTTTAGGGTTGAATAGGGTATAGGTTGACTTCCCGTTGGGAAAAAAAAAAAACATACATGCACTTGGTTTCTTCATTTTCAATTGCCTGCGTGTTGAACAAGCAGATGCGTGTTAAAGTAAAAAGTGAAGTTTTGCATGATCATAACTTGTTAACTGTGATAATTACTGGTGTGTGGTCTGCCATAGAATGGTAATGGCTACTAATGGGGTTTCAAGAATTATATTTTCTTTTGTTAGCATCTAATTTGTTTGTTATGCAGCTGTTGCATGCTACCTCTATGCCAGCGGGACTTTCATCTATGCCAGCGGGACTTTCATCTATTGAAACACTCTCTCCGTCTATTCAGGCATGAACTGACTTCTCCAAACTTTTTATGTTATTTTTCTGTGATTTCTTCTTTGCAAATATAGGGTTTGTGTTTCATCTTATAATTCTGGAACTTGAATTCGTGCATGTTCTTTTGAGCATTTTATTTTATTTAGAAAGAGTTTTCCTTTTGTTTTCTCATGTTAATGATGTGCACATGTTAAACTCCTCAGGCGTCACCATCCATTTCTCCCCGGATTGTTGTTCCTGACGTTAAATATACCCCAAGAGTAAGTTGTCGTTTTTTAGATAAATGATCAATTGGGAAGCTTGAATGTCGCAACTTTGAGTCTGTTACCAATTTTCTTATTGATACTGTTGCTGGTGCAGACTTTCCCCTTGCCACCAGAACCACCAACTCCAACTTCATCGAATGCCAGTGCATCTACGACCAGTGGCCTGTTTAGTGGATTCGCGGGGCTTTTCAGCAGCAAGGCATCAAGCTAATTATAGGGTCTTTTCAGTGGATACATATAGAGATTATTTTTCGTTTCTTTTGTCTTAGACGTCCGTAGCAGGAGATTAGTGCTTGACTCCAGGTTGTCCAAAGCACTGAATTTTTGTAGATTCGAAAGAAAAATATTTACGGCAGGAAAAAAGCTTGTGCTATAGAGAGTCACATTCTGAATGGGTGATTACCATCTTCCCAACTGTTCTCAGTAGACAAACTGTGAAGTGAAAACTTAATATATCCAGTCTGTTTCTCTAAATACTGCATTTGTAGACGGACATTGGCACTGTAATCGTAGACCTAACAACTACTTGTTATGCTAATCAGTAAATTTGCATATTAAAAATTAAGAATGTTAAATTGTACCAACATTAAGAAAACAAAACCCTAAAGAAACAATGAAACAAGTTCAACTTAAGTAGGGTAACAGAAATCATCATACTCGAAAGACGGCGAATATCCGTCAAAGCTCTTCCAAGTGATGATGCCTAGTGCAAATACCACAAGAAGAACTGCAACCCAACCCATCAAAGCCATCCATTTCCCACCCTCACTGTTCCATTCACCCACAGCAGCAACAACCTGGTCTTTCTTCTCTTTTGCTCCATTCTTCTCTGCAGATAACAAAGAAGAAGAAAACAAACCATTCGACGACGACGAACAATTACAATAATCATCATCCCCACATTCACACTGGTCTTCATCATCATCACACTCACACTCCGAGGACGAACGCGACGGAAACAACCGTCTTTTGACTCCACTCCCTTGAATCAAATCAGAAGAAGAGCACCACCCACTTTGAAAATGTAATTGATCCTCTTCTTCTTTCACTTCCTTGCCCATTTTACTTGCACTTTCTAATGCATCATGCAATGATTTCCCCTTAAACTTACCACCTCGCATAGAGTCTTTCCTCTCGCTAAGCATCTCCAGTACTGCTAAATCATTCGTTCTCACATTCCATTCCTCTTCCTCTGACGAACCAGATTGTTTGCGGTGATTCTGCTGAGGAGATGAATAATCAAAGAGTCCATGTTCTACTTCATCTTCTTGTACTTTCACACCATTAGCCATGGGAGAAGAATGTTTTCGACGACGATGACGACACTGAGACTTGCTTCGTTTGATTGAATCCCAAACCTGTTCTAAGTTCTTGTATTGCTTGTGAAGTTTATCATTGGAACCGTTCTGGATATTCTGCATGGTCATGGGTAACTTCTCTTCTGTTCAAACTTCTGTTCAAAATAGTGGGAAAACAAAGAAACTGCCTCTCCCCACGTTCAATATGATTTTTTCTACTTAAGATGTTGATTCTGTTTGGATTTCTTTTAATTCTTGATAACTCACGCCTGTTCAGTAACCAATTAGAGACACCTGTTAGTTATTAGGGGGGTACTTTTTAACTAAAATATATTTGATTAGGTTAATCTCAAAAATCTACTAGGTTAATTTGTTCACCCAATCTTAATGTAGGTGAGCAAACTTAAACCTCTGCTTGTAGAAAGGGGTTCTACATCAAGTTCATCAGAACTGGGTTGGAGGTTGATGTTTCGTCAACAATCTAAATTTTAGTTTCGAATTAAATCGTAGTTTCGAGTTGAATCGTTAACGATTTTCAAAGTGGTAGATGGTGGTGTTATACTGAATCGTTAACGATTTAGATGGTGGTGTTATACGGCTTGGATTGATAATCGATCATGTAGAGTTTGAGCAAACGGGAGAACCACCAACAAGAACAAGAGAAGATAACATTAATTTCTAGGATGATCAGTATATTAATGTGAAAGGGTTTCTAATAATAATTAATATTACCATAAATTGAAACCATTTAAGAGGAACAGCCCATTGGCAACCAGAAGTAAAAAGGCTAAGTTTAGATAGTTACATATATGGAAACAGTTTTGCGTCTTTCTAAAAGTTGGCTTTTTGACTTGAAGAAACTCACAGTAATCTACCTTACTACCAAGTTAAAATACATGGTCACCAAAATGGTTAAAACATTGAGCTCAAACTTGGATAGCCATGAGTTCCAAACAAAATAAGCCGTAGTCACATGACAATGTTATGTCTAGCATTAACCCTAAGCTTCTAAAATCAAACCTAGCTACTTTGACTTCTTAACTTTGTTCGGGTGTTGATACGTCCTCGATCATACCCTTGCCATCCATAACATCGTAGAAAAAGAAGTTCTTGATTGGATCCCCTTTCCCAGATATCATTTTGATAACTTCCTGGTAAAAGAAACATACGAGGCGCATTAGTTAATACTTGCTGACAAGAGAATTAGGGGGGAGAAACAAAAAAAAAAACAGTGAATCCCTGGAATTTCATTGCAAAACATAGTACCTGGCCAAGGATACCGCCGATGATTGCACAGACTGGAGGGTGTTCTATATTACCAGCCAACAATCTCTCCAAGAGACCATCTGGTATTTGAGATTCATTCACTGACTGCACATTTAATTATATGACAAACAAGGGTCAGATGATATGAAGATTTACATAGATATGTGGAGAGCTAACAATCAATAAACAAATCACCTGCTCCTCACAAAGTAGCTTCTTCAGTTTCAACACATTTGGGAGATCTGCAATTGATGTTTCACCAGGTGTACGCCCTTCATCCTGTTCATACTTTTCTATCACTGCATGTAGGATGAGCACCCACCATCAGATGATTTATTCTTTTACAGAGAATACAAATTACAAGCTAAGATCTAACTTCCTTGAAAAAGAGAAGCCCTTACCAAATTATATTTGGCTTCCATATGTCAACTAGGCTAAACAGAAAATAAAGCAATTATCCCGTACCTCTCATGGCGAAGTAAAGCTTTGACGCCCTCCTAGGAACATATTTCCAAGGTACTGCAATTGCTTCCTGCCATGACAAATACCAAGAATTGCATTCACATTATATTAATTCCTTCAACTGACTGAGATGCCAGGGTTGTGGATTGTGTGTGTGGGTGGGTGTTGAGGAACAGTGGGAGGTGAAAAACACCAGGTCTTAGTAAGTTCAAACTCCCTTGGGTAAACAGAGCAGGTTCCGTTCAGTAATCGAGTACGGAAAACCTAGTATATGAAAAGGAATTCATTCCAGATTCCTTATGTGAGATAATTTCCTAGTCGAAAATTATCACATT
>JAJJMA010212836.1:0-19238 GCA_023529015.1 Papaver nudicaule | reverse complement strand
CGTGGCCAAAACTCTTGGATTGGAAGATGAAATCTTTGATTTTGAAAACAGACATGAAAGGACTAAGAGCAGGGATGGAATGAGATTCTTTCCCACTCTTGAATTTGTAACAGATTGACATGGCTGAGAACTTTGAAGAAACATCACAGACTTTCTCTTGAAAACTTTCTGCTTCAACAAAACCAAACTTGTAAAACAATGACAAAAGCTGAATCTCTTGATTCTGCAGAGAAAATAGAAGAAAGGGTTGTTTCCAGATAAAATTTGTGGAGGTGTTGTGGTGCTGGCGAAGGCTTTTTATAAGCATCGATGATAGTTTCCTAAAAAGACACTGCTAAGCAATCGGCGGTGGAGACAGTATTTAGAAGCTGTAGGAATTCGAATTAGACTGAAACAAAAAATACTTGGTTTGCAAGAATGCTACGGTTTCTAATTCTAACCCAAAATCTAACCTTTTCTCCGAGATTGTTTGTGACCCAAAAAAAATCCGCGTGAACTAAGTTGCCCAAAATCTGCTAACCGGAGGGGAAAATCTGCCATTTGCAACCAAAAGCTACACTAAATCTACATTGTGATCACTTTGCACTGCACGTCTGCAAACACTACGCTTGCGGCATTTAATTGTCGAGTGGTTCCTGCTTCTAGGCAAAAATTCCACCCTGGCTCTTCCAGGTTGAGCTGGGTATCACAATGAACAGCTGAGCTTGGCTCTTCCAGCAACCATCTAAGCAACCCAATTACAAAGCAGACCAACAATCTAAACACCAAATCAAAAGATTTCCGCAGTAAATCGAGCAAACAAAAAAGAACAAAGCAGCTAGAAAACCCAAAACCACCGCCTCCAAATCTACAGCAACACCACCACCAATCGGTACCCATCCTAAGATCGACTCAAACCCACCCCCTGAAGGAGCAGATTTGATTCGATCTGAAGTTTTTTTTCACAACTTTGGTTTTAGTTCACTCCGCTCTTTTTTTGTTTCTCTCTCTGGTTCCATCGAAAGAAATTAAATCAGACAGCCCCTTAGTCATAAGAAGACGTTGAAAGTCAAACAATTCAACGGCTTATAATCCTAGGATTTTTAGCCTCTAATCTCATCAAGATTGGTAAAAATATCACAAAGACTATAAACAACAGAATTTGGGTAAGAGCAAGCACTATGGTGCCACAAGCCATCCCTATTAAATAGAGATATGGGGATGGCAGAAATGTCGAAAAATGGCAACCACGGTGGTCTTAGCTATTTCGAGACGGAAATCGAATTTCCGCAGCTTCCACTGTGCAGAGATTCGATTTCTGTAAAAAAAATTCAGCGGAAATCGAATTCCCGCACAGTCAAAGCTTGACTTTTGACTGGCGGAAATCCGATTTCCGTAAAGAATAGGTTTCTATACAGAAAATCCTGCGACCTGAACTTCATTTCTCACTACTTCTCCACTCTCTCTTCTTCACTCAAAGATAATCGCCCCCTTTCGATTTTGAAGATAACCAGTTAGAATTTTTCCGTGATATTATAAGGGTTTACTAACATTTCGAAGGCGATTCTTTTGTATCATTCAATTTGAAATTTCATCCACAAGGTTAGTAAATCTTATCTAGGGTTTATACAATCCAATTTTAATTTGATTATCATGATTGCTTTGATTTTAGAATGAATCGTTAAAATCCACTGATTTTTTGTTGTTGTATGGTGTATTTTTGATTAATGCTTGTGGTATTGAAGTAGTTTTGGTGTTGAATATATAAATTGACTTAAAATCCATGCTTGTAAAGGTGCAATGAGTTTGATTCGTGGGTGTTTGAATGCGAAATTCGGTCTCAATTTTGCTTCATCGAGTGATGATGATGAAGAAATTATTTTGCTGCATCGCATGGTAGAATTGGATGCCCGGAGACATAGGCTTAGACAACCGGTGCCTATCCAAGGGCAATCACGCCAACACCTATGGCGTGATAGAAAGAGAGCTGATGCTCAAATGATGTATGATTACTTTACAACTGGTGGGACTTATACTGCAAGACAATTCAAACATCGTTTAGGCATGAGTCGAGGTTTGTTCGAGAAAATTCTCTTCAAACTTTGTGAAGAGGATGAAGAATGGCCACAACGTCTAGATGCAGCTTGTATTCCGGGACATTCTCCTCACATGAAGATGGTTGCTGTGATGAAATCTTTGTGCAAAAGGATTGCTGGTGATAGTCTAGATGATTACACTCGTATGGGTGCAACCACAACATATTACTATGTACAGAGATTTTGTGCCAACATATGCACCATATTTGGACCTAGGTACCTGCGAGAACCTACTACCGAAGATATTAGAAGGTTGCTAGCAGAGAATGCCGCCCGTGGATTTCCTGGAATGCTTGGTAGTGTGGATTGTATGCATATGAAATGGAAGAATTGTCCGGTTTCTTGGCAAGGACTACATAGGGGCAAAGAAAAGGTTAGTACTTTGATATTAGAGGCGGTGGCTTCATATGATTTATGGTTTTGACATGCTTTTTTTGGAATGCCCGGCGCAAACAATGACTTGAATGTTTTGGCCCACTCTCCCCTTTTTGATTCGCTTCTTAGTGGTTACTCTCCTCCGGTTAACTATGTCATCAATGGACACCAATACAGCATGGGTTATTTCTTAGCTGATGGTATCTACCCGAGGTTGAAGACAATTGTACAAGCTTACCCAGTAACACTAGACATTCCGGAATATGTTAGGTTTAATAGGTACCAAATGGCCAAAAGAAAGGATGTTGAACGTGCTTTTGGAAGTCTTCAGGTTAAATTTAAGATTGTTGGTGAACCATGCAAGTATTGGAAGCAACATGATTTGAATTTGATTATGAAATGTTGCCTTATTTTACACAACATGATCATTGAACATGAACGTCGAGATGATGAATGGGCTGCAGTTGTTCCAGAAGTGAATCGGGTACCAACAGGCCCCACCAATCACTACTCGAGTCTTCAAAATGAAGAATATTACCACATGTTAAGAGCTGATCTTACCGCTCACATCTTTGCACTCCCTGGAAGAGGTGAAAGAATAGACTTTGACTCAGATCTTAGTAGAAGTGATTCGGAATATACAACTCCGAGTTCAGACTGTTACTCATCTGTAGACTCTATTTTTTCTGAAGATGATATGAGTGTAGACTTTGTGCTCTCTGGAGATGATGATGATGATGATGATGATGATGATGATGATGATGATGATGATGAGTATTGGTCCTGAAGCAACAGGGGGAGGAGATGGAGCACCAGTTGGTGGTTTTGAACCAACTAATGGTGTTGAAGCAAATGATGAAGAACGCGATGGTTATGGAGCAGATGATGAGGTAGTTGAACCCCTTGATTAGTACTATGTTGTAACTTCCTTTCCAATTGAATTATGTTTTAATTTTTATCTGGATTTGAATTACTGTTAGTTATAAATATTATCAAACCATTTATATTAGAAAGGAAATTTTCATTAACTAATAACGTAGATTTAAACATCCGCTCATTCGAAGGTGTTCGTTACACTTTTTAGGAGGAAAATTACGAATGAGTATTCCTTAAAGGAATTACATTGACATCTAATTACTTGAATAACTAATAAGTGCAATGGTAATGTGTTCATAATACTTCGAAGGTTTTGAGAAAATCCTTTAGCTCATGGTAATGTGCTTCGTACTCGAATTCCTTTCCTTTACCTTGTTTCCATACCTTCAAAGTCCTAGCATAAACTTCATCCTCCGTAACATCTTTCCCAAGAAATTCTCGGGCCAATCTCCCCAAGTGCATAAAATCATGAACGTTTTGACGTATTTTCCACCATCGGTCTGAGAGGCCTCTTACATCGCGCACATATTGGTTTTGAAACTTGAAGTCATCTTCGATATAATTAAATAGGGAGCTCCACTTGACAGTACCACGACTTTTTTGTAATCCATAATAGTGGATCACGTATTTACAAATACGTAGATCTTCTTCCAACGTAAATGGAGCGAAGCTTGGTTTCTTTCGTGTTGATGGAGGAGGAGATAATGGTTTTTGAGATGGAGAACACGTATAGTAGTACTGATGAACTAGCTTATCAGTCATGTTTCGATAACGTCTACGAGGAGGAGATGCTGGAGGAGGTGTTGAGATGGATTCATTTGGTTTGCGTAGTAAAGATAGTATCTCTTGTGGTGATCGAGTTGGCCTCCTGGATTCATTTGACGATGAGCTTGACATTGTAGATTGATTGAGATAAAGGTTTGGGAAGAAGGTTTGGGGAGAAGGTTTAGGAAGAAGGTTTGAGAAGAAGAGTTATCTATGAAAATGAATGTTTGTGAAAGAGTCTATTTATAAAGATGAGTACCCAACGGATAGTTTTTTTGAATTTTGAATTTTGGGGATTTGCAAAAACTAGCCGTTATGAGGTGTAGAGAGAGTGTACGAACAACTTTTACTCAATTAAAATGACACAAGTAAAAAAAAAATAACCCAACTAAATTTTTCATTAATGGAAACAACAACTACAATGGAATAAGTTTTCCTTAATTGAAACAACAACTACATTGCAAATATGAAAATAAACAACAACTAATCTACTAACATTGCTCTAACTTTCATAATTGAAACAACAACCAAATTGCAACTACAATCCATAATCATGTCCGACGGCGATTGCAACAATTCTTTCATAAAATTCACCAAACTTGAATGGTCGATGGTTGAGGACATAAAATTGTGACCGAGCTCGTACGACCAATTCTCGGCGTGATGCATTTCTACGACTCCGGCGAATAGCATTCATAATTCTTACAAAATCCAAGATGTCTCTACTAATTAATGCCCATCGGTTGCTAATTCCATTTTCATTTCTACCTTTTGGATTATTTGTGGCTTCCACAAACAAACTAAAAACACGACTCCAAAACGGTGTCTCTCCTTGTAGCCCCTCAACATTTTCCATTGATACACGAATGAAAGAATTAGTAATAGCACGATCTTCAAACTCGGTATAATTGGTCGCCATATCGATTTTGTGATGAAAAAAAATTGAAAATTTGAAGGGAGAAAGAAGGAATCAATGGAAACAAGATTGATTGGGGTGGATTTGTCAAAAAGGGTGAATTTTCTTATATAAAAGAGATCCCAACGGATAGTTTTTTTTGAATTTTGAAAAAAGAGTCGTTGGGGATCTGACGGTCATGAAAAAATAGAAAGATGGATGGTTAGATGTTGAGGTGTAGAGGGGGTGTAAGGAAAAAAAGGTCAAACGGTAATATTTATGGGACGGAAATCCAATTCCCGCAGGACTTTTTGGCGGAAATCGAGTTTCCGTAAAAAGTTTTCTGCGGGAATTGGATTTCCGCCTCGCATCTCTATTCCTATTGCCTGCTACGAATTGGTAGCAGGCAATAGAGAAATCCTTCTCTATCCCTATTGAATAGGGAAATTTTGCACCATAGTAGTTGCCTATCTCTATTCAATAGAGAATTCTCTATTGAATAGGAACCATAGTGCTTGCTCTAACAGCTAATTTTAATGTATTATCATCTTTAGGACCTATTTATTACTATTTAGCAGATCAGAGTCCTAATGAAACTGACAGCTCACAACTAAATAGTAGCATTGTGGACCCTACCGTAGTAGTTATACCTTAAAACGTGCTGGAAACACATATCACATATACGGATTTCTTCTCAAACGAAGTTCAAGATAGAGAAATAAATAGATAAGAAATTTGGTGAAGAAACGAGGAACATGTTCATCAAGAAACAAAGCTTCTAATTGATAATGATAATGAGAGCTAAGTGTTGTTAGTGAAAGAAGAGGGTTCACTGAATCCAGTGTCCAACATTGGTCCATCTCAGGAGCAGCAATTCGAGAATGAAAGATCACCACCACAATTATCAATCAAAAGCTTTGATTTTCTATGATCTGAGAATGTTCTTCGTTTATTTTGTTATCTTGAACTTTGTTAGAGAAATCTTTTTTTGTACATTTGATGTGTGGTTCAAGCACTTTTAAATATTAAGAACTATGGTAGGTTCCGACAGTGCTACTCATCAAGTTGTCTGCCATCAACAACCCAGCTTTCCATTGTATTGTTTTGTTGATTATGGACATAGCCATCTCAAGGCCTGGTATTATTATGACATGTTTTTAATGCCCCATGTAAACGAAAATTTTGGGTTTGACTGCTAGTAACTTCTCTTCATCGGTATAGTCTCACCTACTTGAGCCTCTTATCCACAAACACCAAGCCCTTTTCAGGATCTCAACTTTGTGAGTGATAGGAATGGCAGAGGCGACGGAAGTCTAAATGGATGGTCTTAGTGACACTGGTGGTACTTTTTTTCAACAAAAAAAAAAAATTAGTGTTTAAAGAATAATATCATGAAAGGAAACTAGAAAACACTACCTTTTATTTTTCTCTTACATTCCTTACACCTGCGTGCATATGCATTATTCTGGCTATTACTGTTACAAGTATTCTGATTTGCAGGCGCAGGTCGAGATGATGAAGCAACCAGGAGATTACTAGTTGGAAACTTTCTTCCGTTAACTTGAGTAGTGGAGTAATGTACCTTTTGATCCAATCATGTTCTCTCATGACCCTCTCTATTGGCGTATGTTGTAATGTAAACAAACACAAATCCGTTAGATCTTTGTTCTAGAACAAATGTGTTGTATATATACCTTACTGACAGGTTCTCAGACTGAAGTATTGTTGTGGCAGTGGTTAAACCCCACACAAAAAACATATTTTTTGGGGCTAACAACGAAAACACTCTTAATCTGTCTTGTCGCACCATACATTTGTCACACTGGCATTTCAGGAATCAATTTGATATGATTGTATGAAAAGATTGGCTGTTTTAGGGACCCAGGGTTCTATTAGAGACACCCCAAAACAATATTACAATCCTAGGGTCAGTTATAAGGGTGTCAAAAAAACAATGAAAAGTCTAAATTACCCTATTAAATTAAGGATGAGACCCAAATGATCCTAAATCATTAAGAAAACCTTAACCAAAAACTGAAAATCAGTTCATTTTATTTTCAACGCCTCCTTCTCTTCTTCATTGTCTCCCTCTTTCTCCCTCGGTCTCCCTAAATTTCATTTTCGTCTGGATTAAACCCTAGAAATCTAACAGAAATATTAAGTTTCCTGAATTTTCGTCTGGATTTGTTCGGTATTGCATGCATTGTTTCCAGACGAAAAATTCAATTTGCTAAACTATGTCACAACCAACCTAGCCGAAAATAGTGTAAACTGTGAATATTCCAGACGAAAAACAAAATTTTCGTCACATAGTTGGTTTTCGCCTGGATTCGCTTGAAAACATCTAGACGATTTTTGGTTTCGGTTTGATTATCTAGGTCAAGTCCAGACGAAAATTTCTCTGGAATCAAATTTGCTTGTTAGAGTCTGTGTAGTTTCGTCTGGTTGGGTGTTGCATGCATAAAATCCAGACAAAATTAGTCTCGGCTGGATTTGTTGACAAAAATCCAGACGAAATTTAATGGTGGTGGTGGCGGCGCTTGGGATAGTTTAACAAATAATCTTAGTTTAGTTAAACTAATCTACTTCTAATTAAGTAGGGATATTTTGGCAATTAAGAAAATATGTTGGATAAGGGATTTTGGAAAAAGCTTTTGGGTACCCCTATTTTGTCTCATTAGGGGGTCTCCCTAATAGAACCCTGGGTCCCTAAAACAGCCAATATGAAAAGGTAGAACAATATTTTAATTGTGGTACGACTGCCGATCAGGCTATTTTGGGGCTAACAGATAGGCCCGTGCCCTACTTCACGAATTATCTCTCTGCAACAAAGAGCTTTTCTAAAACTTAGAAGTGTTTGTTATTGCATTAGAAGTGTCTGGCACTGGGTAGTCTGTTACTTCATACCATCATGTTAATTGTAAATCTTTCCAGTTTTGAATTAGAATTTTTCCTGGGAATTCTTCAGGCTTTTGGGTTTTGTGACTTGTTTGTGCTACGGATTATAGTTCGTACTATATTGCATTGCATTGCATTGCATTCTGCTAAGCTACCAAGCAGAACCCATAAATGGCGTACCTATATTTCGAAGTATGGGTAGAAAAAGGTTCAGTCTCTAATCGGTCTTAGACGGGAAATAAGCTAAAATTCTCTACTTGCAAAGGTGAAATTAGACTATTGTCATATTGAGCTCTCTTCTACGAGTTTACCAAGTCGAGTTAAATGATCAAACAGTTTCCAAGGACAAGCACCACATTTGCATTTTGTAGACCTTTGCAGTTGCAGTTGCAGAGTCAAGGTATCTCGGACATTGTGTGAAAAGACAAGTGAATAATTAACAGTTAACATTCGGTATCTATCTTTTACTTTAGTCCATACGCACAGACATGGTAATTAACCAGTTGTCGCATTGCCCTTTCTTTTATGGGCAAGATAACCATCCCAACATAGGGACTGAAATCAGTAGATCAAGAATCAATATGAACTTTCTTAAATAACAACATTCCATTTGAAGAAGCTTTTGATTAAATAAACTCGCACAAGAGAAATATGGAATAATATCTAAGTTACAACAGATCCAAAAAGGGATCAAGCAATTGAATCATGACAGTGATCTTACATTACAATCAATACACAAAGAAAGTGAAAGGAAGAAGAAAAAAAACTCAAAATCCCTTCACAAGTTTGGGTCTTCGCACCTAAAGATGTCGACATTTCCATTCAATTCGTGCCCTAGCGGTGTCTCCGTGTTTCTTTTTTGCAGCACTCTGTTTCCCCTGATTTTTTGCAACACTATGTTTCCCCTTTACTTGTTTTTCAAAGGCATCACAATGTTTCCTTTTAGGAGCTTCATTGGTTGATTGTTGAACCTTAGCAGCTTCGCTTTTTGATTGCTGAATCTCAGCAGCTTCAACTTTTGATTCTTGAATAGCTTCAACCTTTGACTGTTGAATCTCAGCAACTTCAATTTTTGATTTTTGAATTTCAGCTTCTCGTTGCTTCTCTAAGAGAGTCAAATTCTTGTATAGATTAGTCCCTGGTGTACGTCTAAGCTTAAGCCTGAGAATAAATCTTCCTGTCGATTCTGCTTGTTGTGGTTTTGAATCTACAACAGCAGATGGTTCAACAACCTTTACTTCAGTTGCAGGACTTGGAATTCGTTCATCTTCCTCATCATCACTACCAAATAGGGATTGGAACAAGCAACGTCTTTGATCAAGTAACCCACCACCCTGTGCCATGATTTTCTTCAAATTGATCAAGTATTTCTACTGTTTCTCAATCTAATTTCCTGACTGCAATTACTGGAGAAGCAAAAGAAACCTAGCCCACTATGAAGCGGAGAAACCCTAGAATAACGAGAGCACTACAGAACCGGAAGTAGGAAGATGCCTGATTTTTCTTTTAGCAGGTCTTCAAGGCGAAAGAAAATTTGATGTATCAAGACCTGGCAGTAGTACTATTTATAAGGTTTAGAAACTATGTCCAGTTTCCTAATATAAAAGACTTGTAGTTCAAGTTTAGCTTAAACACGGGAACGACAACTGTTAAATAACACTGGAATTTCTAAATTGGTGTACTGCCGTTAAATTAAACACTGATAAAGTTAACCACCGGGAAATCCCATATTTCAAATGACTCGTATTAAGACTTGATGCTCAAGTTTAGCCTAAACACGGCAACAGTTGTTAACATCAAATTCTATTTTCACCGGTTAATAATTATGGGCAATAGTTAAAGACTTGAGTCAAATTCTATTTTGACCGGTTCTATTAAAAAAAAAAATACTGCAAATTACCAGTAAAAAAGACCGTGAAAAATAATTACCGGTGATTCCCATTAAAAAACGAGTGATTTGGTCTAGTGGTGTTTGACCGGTTAACCTCCTTTACAAATTTACAGAACTAGCTTTTGATGCATTGTTACATCAGAACTAGCTTTTGATGCATCAAAATTTAATATTATTACTGTACTTCACAAAATAAACAGTGATAGAGAAACAAAACTCTTATCACATGACATGTTCACTTTGACGCAGTTCGACGGAATTATGATGGCATTCATCCACAAGAGCCAGTGTTAACATCTCTGTGCAGAACTGATCATCCGGTTTCAGCCATAATGCCTGAAATAAAAAGCAACAGCAGCATGCTTAACTACTCTTTGCGTTCAGAAAATTTTAAATGAACATAAACTGGATATGGAAGCTGGAGCACATAGCTTATCCGCATCATGCCATAAGAAGAAAGAAATATCGGATCACGTCAGATGTGCTTACCTTGTGATAACAATTAACTGCTGCATCGAATTTATCCTGTTAAACATGAGTAGAAACAAAAACGTCAGAAAATGGATGAATTCTTATAGGATCTTCTAGTAAGACCATGCATTAGCAAGTTCGAAGACAAATTTGGAACAAGGAGAGCTAATGAAAGAGTTGACAACCGTCAAAGTTCAATTTTAACCTTGCTAGCAACAGGAACAATCCGAAATTGATAAAGTACAACAACTTTATGTCAAACATGCTACTTAGAGCAAATTCCTTGCCAAGCTAAGTTGAAGAACCATCCATGTAACACACAATAAAAGAGATTGGAATGGAGGCAGAGTAGAAGAAACTAGAAAGTTAGCTGTTAAGCCAAAAAGCCTGAAATAAAAGGTCTCAGTGCAGAACTGATCATCTGATTAAAGCCATCAAGCTTGATATAGAAAAGCAACAGCAGCATTCTTAACTACTCTACCATTTAGACGAGGTTTATTTTTTTTTAAAGATGATGAAAAACTGAAGTCAGAGTAGAAGATGAAGAAACTAGAAATTTATTAGGTTAGTACTTTGTTCATACCATCTAAACAAATCAAAAGCAATCTCCATTGGGGCGTATACTTTTTGATAACATACAGTTTATTGGGGATATGGCTGAAAATAATCATGTTGCACTCAGGTTATGGATCTGGCTTTTGTTCCAGGAGTTGTTGTGTTTGTTTGGTTCCAGGAAAATAATCATCTGATTACAAAGAAAGGAAGTCTTGTGTTTGGTTCCAGGAATTTAAGTTTCTTAACCAATCATGTTAATAGTTGTTCAGTGTGCATTTGATACCAACAAAACCCGCAAAAATTTATGTAAGTTGTACCAATGTAGTTCATGCAGTATTTTAAGCAAAGGTTCATGAATGCCAAAGGAATTCAAGAAAAGAAGAAGAAATATTACAAGAATAAATGAGCGAAATAATCTCACAGATGACTAGTGCATGGTAAGCCTAGTTGGTAAACATGAATGCCAAAGGAATTCGCTCAAAAGATGTTCTGGTGGTGTTTAAATTACAGTATGGAAGCAATTAAAGAATCTTCTAAATTATAATTCATAAATAATCAGATCAAGTAAGATCTCAAGATTACCACAATACACAAAATACACCTACAGATGCATGCAATCTTTTATTTATACAATTAGGAGCTAGTTTGTAGATGCACTTCTACAATCTTAAATAAATATCAACAGTTGGATGATTCTATGTTAATGCTTGATCTACAATAAACTGCGGAAAGACTGTCCATATTACTAAGTTGGAAATGCAAATAGTATGAGTATGAATTGTCACCTGCTCAGCAAGTTTAAAGCTGTGTGTTCGTGTATACTCCATCCTGATGTACAGAGTTGGTAAATGACACCTGAAGTAAGTATTATCAAGACATTAATAATTTAATTGTAAATACCCTGTGAACCAAGAACAGATCACAGTTAGTGAATATAAAAACAAAAACGCAAATGTCCTGTAATTACATCAGGGTACCATCTAGACTAAGTTACTAAAGGTATCATGTGCATTAATCTTGTCATGCAGTTGACAGTTATCATTATTCCACTTCTCCCGAACGTGAAAAAAGTGAGGTAGAAAGTTTTCTTTCATTGAAGGGTTTTTTATACCACATCATACATCTTAAAGTTCTGCGTATATGAACCAACTGAAGGATACTGCAAAACATTTTGTCAGTTCAGGTGTATGTAACACAAATGGTTCTACCAGTAGTTACCTCTAGGCAGCATATTTGAGTTTTCATAGATAAGACGAAGTTTCTCAAGAATATAAATCATATAAAGTAGGAAAACATCTGGATGGCACACCAATTTCTTGGGTAGCCTTCTGATGAAACCGAACAAGAATTAATCGAGGGACAATTTCCATGAAAGTGACCTTTCCAAATCAGTAAGGAGATTACTGGTTATTCTCCATATCACCAAAACTAACCGTTGCATATCTCTGCCTTCGTTAGAATCTTGGGTAAAATTTAAGATGTCCTGCAATCCTCATCCTAATTGATTCACTTCCCTGGATAACAGTAACTCATCCGATAATCGTCCCAACAACATGACACAAATTTAAGATGTCCCCATCAAACAGATAATTCAAACAAACCCAATCTGCCGAGGATGTGTATTACCAGAAATAGCACCGGGATTGATCATACTTCTTAATGCAATAGTAGTAGCAACCAACAGCGTACCATGATAAGGCTCTACAAATGGAAGTTATTAGTAAAATTCAGCACATTTGAAAAGCTATAAATCTGTGGAGAAACTATGCTACCCAATCGATAAACATGCTCCATAAGACAGAAGCATATAGAAATCATGACTCACTTCTGAGGATAATCCTTCAATAAACTGGACGCCAAAAGATAAAGCTCATTTGAATGGCCAAGCTCCATAGCTGTTCTTAAATGTACCAAGGTGCATTAGGGTCTCTTTCAAGTAATCTGAAACAAACATGAAGTAATCAAACTAGTTATAGTCAGGAAAACACACAAAGCATGAAATTATCATGAACGCTGTTCAGTTTATATTATGTTACCAACTTACATGGATGTGAGCTCAAAGCACTTCTGATATTCTCCACATTAGTGGTAATATTCAGCTTTACAGACTAAAATATCTGTATTGTTTTTAAGTGTGCGGGTAAAAGATGGACCTGAAGGAATAATATCAAAATTTTCTTTTTCCAGTTCTCTAAATTTCGCCTCTACAACGTTTTCCTTGTCATATTAGAAATGAAAAGAAGCCAATAAGTCAATAGGATTAACAAAACAAACAAAAAGATATACACAAGATTACAAGCTATCCGCTACATGCCTTTCAAACAATAGCTATAACTTACTAAGTGTTTACCTTCTTTATCAAACACGAATAAAAAGAAGAAAGCCATCCATCTTCTGAACCAAATTGCAATGATGATAGAAGATCTGTTTCTGAAATATAGTTCATAATACGTGCTGTCAGGAATCTGTCTAAGCTAAATGGCATCACAGTAAAACTGGATGAAAAACATGATTCAAGTGGAAAGGAAAGCTGGCATAAGATATAAAACATCAAATAAATAAATATATAAAAAAAACAACTAAAGAAATGAACTTTACGACTATACCCTCCTTGCACGTCAGCATGTGGTTATCAATAAGACATTCCAAAGCCTGAAACATGAGAGTCAAGAATAGTATGTAAGGCAGAATTCTGGTTAAAAGTTGATAACGTGATATGACGACCAAATCAGAAAAGAAGAACAAAAGGTCATCTCTAAAGCAGATGTTCTAAGAAGCTTCGTTGTCTTCAGGTACATCATCAATTTTATGAGGTCAAACAGGTCAAAGAAAGACTCTCAGTCGGATACTCCACGCCTTGTTTCTAACTGAAATTTTATAACTTGTCACTGATTCTAGAAAAATGAGGACAGATAGACTGCTTTAGTGCTTTAGATACTTAACCCCTTGTTTCTAACTGAAATTTTATATTTTGTCACTGATTTTAGAAAAAATGATGAATGACTAACAAAATTCTCGAACAAAAAGACCCTTATTTTTGGCAAGAACGAATACCTCATAACATAAAGGATCAACCTTGATAGCAGCCTTGTACCTAAGAGTGTATAACAGAAAATTGTATTCAGTTTTTCACAACACAAAGTCCCAACTAATAACATGTATATTCAGTTCAGACAGTCAAAAACATGTATGTTACTATACTTTGATTCAGCTTAGAAATTTTTTTGTAGAGTCAATGCTCCTAGAAGATAGGCTCAAAATTAAGTGTGCACAACAAATCTTGACCACAGACTAGAAAGACACATGCATGTCTCAGCAGTTTCAGCAGGCAAAAACTGTAAGCTCCCGGAGCGGATGGAAGTTAAAATTCAGCAAAATTAAAGAGGCCAAAGGCATAACAAAAACAGTTATGCTAAGGTCTCCATTCATATATAGATCCTAATAACTAATGAAATTGGATCCTTAAAATCACCCGGGTGTCACTTCATATCCATAAATCCATGTCAGCCTTGGCAACAAGCCTGCATTGTTTCCCCATTGCTAATTTATCGTAAATCCATTCACCTATTCATCCTTCTTCACCATATAAATCTGAGATTACCATTAAGAATTACAAATGACCATCAGCACCTGATATAGTATGATAGTGTCCCTTAACATGATGTCAGTTTTAACATGCATTTCATCACCATGTGTATATGTTTCATCATAAGTTCGCTATATTATTACACTGAACAACCATTCTCATGCATAAACTTTAAGTCATCACTAAATAATGACAAACAAATTACTTGTCCTCGATCTATTTAAAGTCATGAATCATGATTTGAAAATCAATGAACATATTTAGATGTGCCGTCAGTCCAACGTCAAAATCCAGCTATCATTCAGCACCAGGACTAAAATTTTTATTATTCTGTTCCATTAAGATGCAATGTACCTCGATAAATAAGAAACACCAAAAATTTTATTTCATTGTTCATTTAACTTTGAAATCCAAAAGAACGCTAAACTGTGATCTAATATATCTTGACTATTATATCTTACCATTGACGAGCCTGGACTCGGTTTTCCAAAGCTTCATAGGCCTTGCCTCATAAAAAGCATATTGCTGAAGATATCTGTCACCAAAAAAAGGAAAAAGCTAAGGATCTGCAATTCCATAATTAAAAATATTTGAAGATTAGTATGATCTTTTTCTAAAAATATTTGAAGATTAATATTGAAATATGATCTCTTTTTCTGTTTAACAGCAAAATTTGCAATCTGAATAAACAATGAAGAAACTAATGATGCCACAAATATCCTCGTAGAAATTATGATCATGGGATAGAACAGCAGAATAACAGACAAGGAACATCATGCAGGACTACGCAAGAAGTTAGTGACAACAATGTAAGCTGATAAACACCATAACTCCCAGTACTATCATCACAGTTCTGAATGCTTTATCCCAACGATTTGAGTTAGCAACACAAACTAAACTCATGGACTGGCTTTGAAATTATACAATAGGAACCTTGACATCCAAATTTTGTCCTGGAATTCCCAAGTTCAAACTGAGAAATCAAAATACTAACTTTGTTGTATCTGTCCATCTTACCAATTCATTTTAGACTGTCGGCCTTACGTGCATACCGTAGGGACAACATGGCCTGCACCTCTAATCCCCTATGACCCTAAGCAACATGCAAGCTAGGGAAGCATGGAGAGGATTCAAGGGTAGGTCTCACCTCATATTTCATCCTCACCAAAAATGACTGGTTGGAGACTGGCATAAACATCAAAGGGATGTCGATTAACACATGGCATGTATGCTCGCTTAGATGGTGTGCCTTAAAACTAAGACCCGAAGTTTATTAATAATCATGTCACCAGCTGACTTAAGTTATTGCCACAACCAAGCAGGGTTCTTTCTTTGCTTGTCTCCTTATTTAATATTCGCTTGTAAGTCCTTTTGTTATGCTGTTATACTGTTATTCACCAGCTAATATGAACCAGACAGTTTAACATGCAACTTAAGGGGGGAAATAACAGATAAAATTAAGTTGAAAGTACTTAAAAGACAAAGCTATTTGAAAGCACTTATAACTAGTTGATACCCCAGGCTAAGAAGCAAGATGAGTGATTTCCTTCAATTGTTCAGTTTATAATGGTAAGTGCTTTTATCTAGAAATGGAAATTGTAGTCTAACATAAAACATGTTTACAATCCCAACTCCCTGTTATAGGTTACATAAAAAGATGCGTTTCAACAAAAACGTAACAGCAACGGCCTGGAGAAGTTAGAAGTCATCTTATATAATTAATTAGGAAAAGATGATGCACCAAGAAACTTTAGAAGCAAAGAAGAGCTAAGATTCATATTATAATATACCAATAGACTTATCAGGAAAAGAAAAAAAAATTATAGAGGAAAAAGACTAAAATGAATACAGTCACGAGCCCTATCAAAAGAAAGCTTACATTTATTTCACGATCTTCCCCTTCCTTGTCCAAGTACATGACATTAAAATCCTTCACGTCAAGAACATTTCCCTGCTCATCAACTTTAGCATCCCCAAGCATTAGCAGACATTGGTCCCACTCCTTTAATTCTACCTGATGGAATCACAATGAACAGATAGTTATCCACAACAGTGATATGCTTGGGGAACAGTTCAGATTGAAACATTATACACAAGGAGCAGTTTCTCCATTTTGCATTAGTAGATATCTATTCAGCTGCTAGTTTAATAACTGACACAATAATTCTAAGTAACACTTATTCTATTGCATATCATACAATTAGCCATCTAAGTTTGGCTTCTAATGTTTCTGAACTATTTCATCCAGAAGCAGATTTTATTCTTCTTTACAGGCATCACAAAGTGCAGAACACGGACCAGGACTATCCATCTATGAGGTATGCTTGGACTTGAGATTTCAACCCTCTGGCTTGGTCGAAGAGACGAATTCCAGGAAAATACAGGATTTGCCGCTAGTTGTGCCTCTAATTTCAGAATAAATCTGAGCCCAAGTCATAGTAGTTAGTATGTACACTATCTGTGTAAAAGAAGACAGTCCCTTTTATTTTTAGCATTAACTACTCATGAAATCTACTGCCGAGGACAAAGCTAGATAAAGTCAAGAGGGACAATTGCTCCATACTTAATAATATAAAATGATATTGTATTTCATACACACAATATCGTATACAGTTAATAGGATACACTAACACGATCCAAGATTGGTATTAGTATGATTATAAAACATGAGGATGACCTTATATCTAGTAAATCAATCTGACAAAAAATCTGCTCATCCAAGATCTTGTGCTTGCATGATTTGAAAAGCAAAGGTGACAACCTTTTAACCATCTCGCCTGTAAAATACTGCTTCAATCATATTTATGTGAGTTTCACATGCCACTACAAACTAAACCTACATTTATGATTGTGACTTGTGCTTACAATTTACATTATGAAAAAACATAGTAGTCCAAGACAGATAAACTCTCAACCCTTGAAATTAAACCAACTCTTACTTACTTCGCGATCTTTGTTATCATACGCATGCAACATAGCTCATTTTTACATTTCTACTGTATAATCTACCATGAATTAGTTAAAAGCCGTAATTATACAATAAGAAAACAGAAAACCTTGAAGGGTATCAATATGAGACACCGGTATGTTTTAAATGGATGAGAGAGAAAAATACCAGGCATTTTGCAGCGAGGTAACGAAAGTGAAGATCGCGAAGAACAGTCTGAGAAGCATTGAGAAGGTGGAAAGCACGTTGATAATGTCGGCCGAGGAAAAGAGCTTGAGCTTGCATGTATATATCAGCAGGATCCGAAGTGAAAGCAGCAACTTTATCAGCAAAGAATATGGCTGAAGAGTAAAGATGTTTGCTAACACAATCTCTTACTACTCCTCTCAGCCTCTCCACCACATCTTCTCTCATCTTTTCAGTGGTTGAGTTTACCCTACATTTATCAAAGAAAATATTACTTTTTCTCAGACATGAAATGACCTCTTTTCTAAGCATCATCAGTATTCAAACATCGCAGAGTTTTTTCAATCAGTTATAGAGAAAGCAACCTAATTCAACCCGCTCATACATTTCATTGACATAACATCATAGACTAGGTCCAAACACGAAGTGTAAGCACTATTATGAGGACCCATTGCTCTAAAACTGTATTTAAACAAAACCCACTTATCAAAACCTCTATAAGTACTTTTATCGAACAGTGTTTAAGCATGTTACAAAAAACGCTCAAGTGTTTCAAATTAGGACAAATAAACTATAACCTAGAATGAATATATATAATCATGAGTTCATGAATCATCATTATTGTATGAGAATCTCTGTAAGGAAGTATACATATCATCTCTAATAGCTACTATTGAAGGTTTTAGTTTGGATAACAAAGAAATAGAGACAAGAACTTTCTAACAAGTAACAACTTAAAGTTTGAAAGATGAAGCTATGAAAATGAAACGATGTAGATGTTTCAACGATGAAGTAACCGACTGGAAATGTTGCTCTCAATCTGAAATGTGCAATGAGGAAAGAAGCAGCACCCGATACCGAAATTTGAAATTTTGTTTAAACTTTTTACACTTTCAGAATTCGAAAATTTTCAATAATTTATAATGATGGGTCCCGTCGTGTACCCGTGAAGGGTTGAGAACCGGACCCAATACTGAACACTAATGGACTAACTGTCTAAGCCCGGTTCCTCAACCTTGTGTGAAATTTGATGGAAATATTGAACACTAATGGACTAAATGTCTAAGCCCCTTCCTATGGGTAAGGCAAAACCCATGATTTGCTTTATTTGCCCCACTATGGAAGGGATAAATCATAAAAATGAGCAGGCAAACCGTTAGAATTGGCTGTTTGCTGGACCATATAGAGTCCCTAGTGACTCTCTCTGTCGAGAGAGAGTGAATCTCGACAGAGACTATGAATCTCGACCACGAGATTATTAACCTCAATCGACAGAAACTACATATATTGCATTAAATGCATCCAATGGCCTAGATTTTCCAACCTCTATAAATGCTTGATTTCAACACCATTTCAACTCACACTAATTCCTCTTCTCCATACAATTTAGGGAAAATGCATCGGACTCCAAATGATCTTCGTCGTCGTGTTCATATTCGTCGCCAACGATTACCACAGATGAAGATGTACAAATAAGTAGAATTTATGTTTTGAGCGTCCAAGATACAATTAGGGGTTCGGACGCAAGAGGCCTAACTTTATGGAGGTCAATTTTTGAAATGTTTGAACAAGAGACCGGGAACCGTGGAAGACGTACTGCTGGCTCGTTGTGCGGTCGGTTTGGTAAGATTATCATGGAAGTAAGCCAATTTGCAGCTATAGTTGTGGGAATCCATCGAGAAAGAGTCATTGGTGAGACCAATGAGGATGTGTTGAGA
>JAJJMA010212814.1:0-11875 GCA_023529015.1 Papaver nudicaule | reverse complement strand
AAAAGAAACGTAATTACATCAAAATGCATAAAGTTTTCATTCTCCTGCAGCCGCAATGCTTTCTTGCATAACCTTTGTGATTTAAATTACGTCGAGATTGTAAAAAAGAAAGGGAGAATGGTATGTTCGAATGACTCATAGAGCATCCGGATGCATTTGGCCTTTGGATCAAGAAAGTAAATTTTTTTGGGAATGCCGTTAAGATTCAATGGAACATAAAATGAAACCAACCTACTCTAAAAAAAATTTTGATATCTTTGCACATGAATAATAGAAATGGATCAGAGAGATGTGAGCTCTGAGGATCGGGCGACTGCTGGGCCGACTCAATTTCATCCGATTCACACCCAATTTCAAGAACCCTTTCCAATTTCCTGCTTCAATCCTCACTCTCTCTTCACTAGATCCACACCAACAACCGAAAATCTTCTTTTACAGAGTATCCTTATGATTATCCCCTATAACCTAAGCCTAATAATCACTTTATTTAGGGTATAATCACCTTGCCTAACACGCTCTCTTCTGCTCTGCCACTGTTTCTTTCATTCGATGAAGTTGCAGTTGAAAGATGGTGCTGCATGTAGCTTTTCATACACTTGGAAGAGATTTTCTGTGCACAATACTATCCGTTTTGGTGTTTCGAACATTGGGTCTGGTTTTCTTTGTCCTGATTTCCTTTGTTTTAACTTTTTAATTCTGTTTTTTCTGTTTTCTCGATTAACTAGGTTGTGTCCTAAGATGGTGCTAATCACTGCCATATTTATTACCCAAACGGTTACGTTTTGGTTACCTGCATATCGAGGGATCTTTAATCATTGGATTTTATCCTTTCCCTTCGATGTCTTCAAGGCTGGGTTTTGGTTTCTTTCTGTTCATATAAAGAGGCTGCCGTCTTTCCTTTTCTCCTATATGTCACATGATTTTACCTTTGCTAATTTCACAATCTGGTTGCAGTTTTATTCGTCTGTTTTCCTGCTTTATCCTTTTCTGGCAATCCTCATGAGCACTTCAGCTCCCCCTCATGTTCCAAAAGAAGTTCCAATTATTGCTGTGAAAGTATTGGGAAATGCCACTGCATATGCTGCTATTAGAAATCGCATCAAAACCTTTTGGCTACCAATCCAAGTCAGCTCAGTTCAGGACTGTGGTACTAGAGGAGTGCTAAAGATCATCTTCAACAACATGCATGATAAGCAGACTATTTTACTTTCAGATTCTTGGACTCTTGGTGAGTATAATGTAGTTGTAGAGGATTGGTGCAAGTTTAAAGCTAACCCTGCTGATTGTTTCCAGCAGGCTACTTTCTTTGTCCAACTTCATAACCTTCCTCCTAGTTCAGCTAGTATACAGGAGTTGTCTTTAGAGCTCAGAAAAGCAGGGAAACTTTCTTATTTAGATCTCTCTCAGACCATTGCTAGAGCTCTCCTCACCATGAATCTGAAACTTCCGTTTTCACCAGGTTTCTACTTTAGCTATAAGGGGGTCAAGATTTGGATTAAATATGTCTACGAAAACCTTAGGCAGTTCTGTACCCATTGTGGAATTCTAGGACATACAGCTAGATATTGCTCAAAGACAGAAAAACCACAACTTCGTCAATTCAAAATTGATAATCCTTGCTTTCCTTGGGATAAGATTGATATTCTGATGAAGGGTAAGCTCATTCAACACATGCATGGATTTCAACAGCCCCCTCAGTCTAATGCATATAGAGTTGTCAGGGTTCAAGACTTCCATAGGGTTAGACCTCCTCCAGTTTATCATCCTCAGCTTCCTAATATCACTCCTGTTATGTTTCACTCTACTGTTGTGTCTGAGATTAAATCTGAAGCAGTTGATACAAAGGATAAGGGCCACTCTCGATTACTTCAGGGTGACCTTCTACCGGCAGCTTTTTCTGACAACATTCCGACAAAACAAAGATCTTCTCGAATAGCCAAGCAGGATTCACCTGATGCAGCGGATAATGTTGTCCATAACATGGCACGTGTCCATATTTTTGAGGAATCCAATCCCTCAGAATCGGTGCGTCTTTCACATGTGCCAGTGACATCAAGACCAAAACAAGTGCCGGTTACAATCCGATCCAATCAGCCTGAACCGACCCGGACTGAGTTACCACCCACTACTTCGACTGCTTCTGCTTCTAAATCTTTGGAGGGCCTTCTCCATGGATTTCCGGTGTTTACCAACAAGGGGAAGTCAAAGCACGATTCTTCTGATTCACGTGATGATATTGATGTGATCCATCAAGGAGAGTTTCCATTATCCAACTACTTGAACCTGTGTTTTGCCTCAGAAGTTGCGGAATACATTCAGCGGCACCAAGGGTTTGTCAGACTTGACATTGCTTTGGAAAAAGGTTTGCCTCGAGTTAACGTCTATCATCGGCATGGGTCACAGCCCCTTGCTACTTATTCAAGAAGGCGTCTTCATACGGTGGAGGATTTTCCTGAGACAAACCCAAGTTTTGGTGCACAGCCACCTTTACCAAAGGTTCAGAAGGTCAGACATATGTCAGATCTTATTTCTACTTCTGCTCCAAACCCCTTAAGAGATCTCAGCCCTTCCATGGAAGCTCCTATATTCAGAACTAGGAAGGGTCACCCTCAAGACATGCAAGCTCAGCAACACTGGTTTAATTTTTATGACAATCTACAACCACTTCCTGAGCTTCCAACGGTTGATTGGCAGACTGCTCCACCGGTGCCTCTTAGTACCCCAGTGACTTACAACTTCCCTATACTTAACTCTGATGACAATTCTTCTAACCCTTCTACATCTGTTAGACAGGAACCGGTTTTTTCACCGGGTTGGCAGGTGTCTGTTGATGAAGTTGATGTAGCTGATGTCCTTGCAAATGAATTACGAGTGCCTACTTCTAGGCACTCGTCAGCATAATGGGTCTGTTCAAAAATCGTCTTCTATTATGGCAGCATAGGTGGGAGATGATGGTTAAGGGGTATGCTGCTTGGATTATGAATAGTAGGGGTTCTTCTATATGGGATATTAGCACTTGTTTTTTCAATTTCTGTAGTACAAGTTCTTTGCAAGCTTTTAGTTTAGTTTTTTTTCTCTGCACCATGAAGCGTGTCCTATTGAAACTGTTAATGTATGTTGGTATATCACGGAGTAGTGAAAATCTCTCGAAGACGTGGCAGGATGATGGAGAAGTTGGTTTTTTTCATTATGGGGTAAATCCTTTTTGCCTTAAAGGATACATTGCGACAGGTCATTTTTGTAGATGGCCAGGTGCCACCACCTTGCGGTGCATGGCAATACTTCAATGGTTCGGTTTTATGATCATCCGACTCACGACTTCAGGGACTCAAGCTTATTTCCTGTACTTGACCTTCCTTTTGGCACCAATGGAGACTAGAAGCATTTACTTTTTCTTGCATGCTGGTTTGAGGGTTGTACTCTCTGTTCTGAGTGACATCTCTTTAACGGTTGTAATCTCTGATGTAATGCTTTGTTAGTTAAATGCAGTAACTTTCTCTTCAAAAAAAAGAATAATAGAATTAATTAGCCATCGTAACATACAACTGAAGCAACATTATACTATCTAACTAATAAATAATTGTTAATTTGTTGTGGCATTCCTTCGTCGTACCATAGTATAATTTAAAATTACCGCAATTTGGTTTTTTATCCGACAATATTTTTTTTTTGGTCCAGATGTATTAGAACATCTTTAATTGATTGAGTAATCTAAAATCAATGCATCCCAGTGTATCTTATTATGATATTAAATATGATTTACAGTTTTTTGCATTATTTTTTTTGTGGATTAGTATGAAATAACGCACTTGGTAAGATCGTAATTGTCGAAAGGAATAATTTTTTTGAAATCTAAAGATATGCACAATACCTTCGAAGTTGACTCATGGAACATCTGGCTGCCTTGGCCTTTGGATTATGAAAGTAATTTTTTTTAGGAAGTTATGCAGTCTTAGCTTAAATTTTGAATGACCTCTTATTTAGTTGGTAACTCGTGTTACGCACTCGGTAGGATCGTAATTTTGAATAAGAATGGTGGGGCTTCGCCCAGCTCCGGTTGTTTAGATTCCATGAAACATGTCTCAATTGGAATGAAATCAATCAACATCAGGGGAATTTTTTTTTTATATCTTCAAACATGAATAATAAAGATAATTAGCCATTGCAAAATACAACGGGAGCAACAATCACAATATATCCAATATATAATTGTTATTTTTACCATTCAAAAGAAGAAAAAATTTTGTTAATATGTTGTGGCGAGGTTTCACCATACCATAATTTAAATTTCTAATCCGACATTGTTAGTTTGTCGTCCAGATGCATTAAAACATCTCTAATTCTTTTCTATATATGTAACCTTCATTTTTAGTACAAAAAAAAAGAAAAGAAAAATCTCTAAATAATCTAGTAATCTTAAATCAATGAAAACAACTATCTTGTTATCAATTGAATATGATTTGTGAGATTAATATGAAAAAGCGCACATGGTCGTAATTAAGATCGTAAATGTTGATTGGGAATTGTGGGGCTTCGCTCTGTCCCGGCCGTTCAGATTGAATGGAACATGTCTTAATTGGAATGAAACTAACCTACTATAAAAACAAAAAACAAAAAAGACTGATATCTTAGGACATGAATAATAGAGTTAATTAACAATTGTAACATACAACTCAAGCAATAATTACTATTTATCCAATAGATAATTATAATTTGTTGTGACACGTCCTTGTCATACCATACCATAATTTAAAATTGCCGCAATTTAGTTTCTTCTCCAACAGTGTTAATCTTTTGTCCAGATGCATTAGAACATCTCTAATTAATTTGTAATCTAAAATCAATGCATCCCAGTCTATGTTGTTATGCTATTGAATATAATTTACGATTTTCTACATTATGTTTTCTGTAGACTATATGAAATAACGCACCTTGTAAGATCGTTGTCGACTGGGAGTGGCGGGGCTTCGCCCCGCCCCGGCCCTTAAGATTCGGTGGGACATGTCTTGTTTGAAACGAAGCTAACCTACTAAAAACAAAAATAGACTGATTTCTTAAAACATAAATAATAGAGTTAGTTAGCAATTGCAAGATATAACTGAAGAACAATTACGCTAAATAGATAATTGTTAATTTCTTTGTGACGCGCCTTCGTCACACCACCCCATAATAAAAGTACCACAATTTAACTTCTTACTTTTTAATAGCTATTGAACCATCTAAGTCCATAACTAAATAAAAAATTAAGATTATCTTAAATCGGCGCTATGCTTCCAAGAATTAAAGAACGAAAGCCTAAATATAAAACGAAGAGTATATAGAGGCAACAACGTCATCACCAAAATATAAGGACTCGAGACTCTTTGGTCCATCTACCGTCTCTGGCTGGTGACTTGAAATTTAATATCTACAATCTGGTTGGTGACTTAAAATCTTAGAAAGACAATAATTACTTAAAAGATCAAGTTGTTAAAAATGTTAAACAATGCCCAAATCAGCCGGTTAAAAGTGTAAAACGGTAAATGTCATTTTTCAAAAACAAAGAGATATACTCCTTGTAAAGAGGGATATGTTATAAAAATATGCAATAGCGTACAAAAATTACGCACAGACTTAGGAAAGAAACCTACCACACCATATATTCTGTACAAATAGAGTCTCAATTACATATTCACCTTGTAAAGAGAGGGAGTACGTTGGGGAAACCACCAACCCCAAACCAAAAGAACATAGATAATTTCAAATAGCAAGAAACTACATATGTTTGAAGGATATTAGCCTCCTTGAGTTTCCAACATTTTTTCAGCCTTCATCATGTCGACGATTTTTGTTACATAAGGAGTAACAACATAAGAAAAGAAATCAACAATAACCAAGAGAGCAAAATGTCAGGGTTTTACATCCGGGTATAATGCCTTTTTCAGAATTATAATTAGAAGTAGAACAATGATGCAACATTGCAAGCTTACATGGCACAAAACTTGGGAGATGTAAAAAAAATTTAGCTCATCACAAAGCCAGAGAATAAGTTGCCTGCGTACTCACTAATAGGAAAAAGATCCAGGGAGTTATACGTGCAGGGATCCAAATCATTTGTGTGGTCCCATATGTCCTCTGTGCATCAAGTAACAAATGAATAACATAAATACAATCTAGCTAGCAGTTCCACTCATCTTTGTGCATCAAAAACTTGAGATATGGAAACCAAAAAAATCTAATTTTTGATCGAGAATAATGCACTTCATTTTTGCGCATGCTTAGTGAAAACCCCATGTCTTATTCATTACTACCATCGCCACTATCTGATTCTGATGACAATTTCTATCCAGTACCATTAGGAATACGAATAGGAGAAGCTGTCATAGCAAAGGAGGAGAAAAAAATTGATCATAAAATGTGACAAACAGTGTAAGTGAAAAAGAAAAGGTGTTAGGCTGTATATTACCTTTAGGCAGAAGAACTTCGGAATGTTGCAATACGTTAAATGTCAGAGAACCCAATGGCCTAATATCGTAGTATCATCCAGCTTTTTTTCTTTCTAACTCATATTTCCACAAAATCTAGGGAATGAAATCAGTAGCAATATTTATCATATGCTCAAAAGGGCTACAATTCCTAGTTTTACTCATTGAATTTATCCAAGCGACAATAAAAGACATTTCCAGGCAGGAATTATCAAAAATGTGAATTAACGATTACATAGATGATATAAAACACTTTTCAAATGTATCCCTGTGTTGCAATGCATATTGCACATTTAATATAGATATCTGAAGCATGTAAGGTTTCTGCCTACTTAAATTACTATGCCATCCGTGGGATTCGAACCCACAACTTCATGGTTGAGAACCATGTGCTCTGCCATTTGAGTTAAGATAGCAAGTACCATTTCCTAATGTAAGTGGGATTTGATATATTAGACTTAATATATATCGAAACCTGAGTTCAAAGAATTCAAAGGCATAAAGAACCAGTCAAATCCACGCAAACAAAGAACCTACCCTCAACTTACAACACGCAACCAGTCATGCATTCTTCAGAACAAAGTCATTGCAACCTCCCCCGTTTTGACATAGAGTGTAGAGCTCCTGAACTTAATTAAACCCTGAAGTTGATTAAACCCCATTAAGGAACCTTCTGCCCAAGCAAATGTCAACTATATGGAACTTTATCTTACGACACAATAAGTATTTGAAACTGTATCTGCAGCATCAGGAATACTCCAACTCGGATGTGTCAAGAACAAAATCAATCAGTAAATGATAAACAAAAAATAATAAATTATTAGTTAAGATAATGTCAAAAAATCAAATAGCACCCTAATCCAATTTTTTCCCTATTACTGTGAATCCAGTAACTTTCTCAACCAAACCATAGAAAAATCCCACCTCCAGGTGATGTTTCTTCAGCCTTCCATACACAGACACTACAATCATTACTATTATTCCCAGCATGAGCATACTTCCCTGAAATCCAATTTGATAGCGATGCAAACAATTTAGGCATTATGAGAAAATACAAATCCTCAGATTAATCCCCTAAGAAATCATCAAAGTCTGAAGCTGCAAACTCAAGATCACACACAAAACAGAAAATCGAATCCTTGGGAGTTTTTAAAGGGTAAAAAAAAGAACTCTTCAAGTAAAAAAATCTAGAAGATGATTTTTTTAGAGATAAGCTAATAACTGACTAATGAACTGTGAGATCAAACCTGAACTTGCTTAAAGAGATTCAAGGTACCAATCCCAATCGTAATCTGATTGATAAAAATAATCTGACCTTAACCACAGTTCTAAAAAACAAAAACAAAAATCACAGAGACTGAAAAAGAGAAACTAAGATAAGTTGATACACACGAATTAAAATGTTCATAGTCTTAAAACTTGCCCCACTATGTACTTGTTTCCTATGCATGTCCTTAAAACAATAGGTGGCTCCTAGGATGACATCGCAATAAATGAGAACAAACCAAAGAGCATTTGCAACATAAGCAGCGAAGTTAATATAGACATGAAATACATAAATACATTGTTAAGGGGTTCTCACATTGCAGGATCGAACACATGCTTGGTATTCACAGAGTCTGGTAACGCTCCACTTGCCTTCTGCACGATCAATTGGCCATGGGTCTGCAAATAATGAAGGTGTTGTGTACCATCCATATGATTCATTTCAACATCAGTGTAGTTGTCTAATGTTACTGCAAATTTTTTACGAACTTGAACGTTATGATGAGATTAATAATGGTACAGAACATGAGAATAAATACTTGAGAGAAAGATATCTCACATTGTTAAAGTCTTTCGTTCTCTAATCTATCTTCTAGATCCTCGAGTTCTTTCACACTCACCAAACTAAGAGCTTCTTCCATCAGATGCCTGAGACTTTCAACGTGTTATTAGTAGATGTAAATGAGTTAATACTATTACACATACATGAGCTAATTTAATTGCCATATCGTCTGTTGGAGTTTAATAAGGTCCCCACTTGCTGAGATAGTCTCATAACTCTTTGCTGATAAAACTGAATCAAAACTGAATCAATGTTGGTGAAACATCCAATCTCCTAATCAGTCTCTCTTCACCTACAAAATCAAAATATATTTATATATATTTCATATCTACATTGGTGAGGCTTAACTCTAGATAGAGTATTTCGAATGGATAAAATCTTGCCTAGATTCTTTGCTATATATAGATTATGCTCCTGTTATTGAGGCGCAAATTGTCTCTTCCTTTCAGCTTCCGATAAAACACCGCCGCTATCCATATTATTAACTAACTGCAAGAATTAGATTTAAACCAAACAAAATAAAACCACAACCAAGAACAAAATTAAACTGTAAAGTAAGAACTAACTAAACCACCACAGAGCAAGAACTATAAATTCATAACATATCACCCATTGCATCAAACACAAAGAAGCAAAACCGATGCCTTTTAGTGCGATCAATGCCTAGATGGTGTCTCTATAGCTTCTAAATACCACATTTAACTACCTCCAAAAAAAAAGTAAGTATCTTTTACTTCTGCAGTGAACTTTATACATGGAAATACACAAAAACAGCAATATAAAAATTCCTCTAATATATTAATTTTATACTACACCTCACGGCCATACCAAATCAGTAGATATAATCTCAATATTGGCCGATGTTTAAGTAGTTGGGTAACCAATAACAGAACTAATAACGGAGTACTCTAATATCATTTTCTTCGGCACTAATTTACCTTTTACTCTCAGAAGATATCATCACTCCCATTTCTATTACACAAACAGTAGGCAGAAGACTATGGACCATATGGAGAAATGCAAAAACTATTTAATAGAGCATCAATTCAGGTGAATCGGGGTCAATTCCCAACCCGTTCTACAATATGATCCAGACCATGATCTCCACCCTATTAGTTATAACATTTTCTTATCCAGACCATCATCAATTTGCATTAACAGAATACAGACTATTATCACAGTGAAACAATTTCATTCAGAAGTTTGTACACACAGATTAAGAAGCATTAGCACAGTGAACACTTAATGGAAATATGTTAATGCGGAAAAACATACAAAGGTTCATTCTTTTAAGACACAAACTTATTCTCCACAATTCACCATATCTTCCACTCATTTCAATCAAAATAAGCTAAATATTGAAGTTATTGCATATTGATCAAAGAGACAAACATTTGATATAAAAACGAAACCAAAGAAAGAAGAGAGCGAGCTTTATTGTAGGCGAGGAAAGGTTAGCCTACTCATCTTGTTCATAAAAGGGTGTAGCCTACTCATCTTGTTCTAGTACATCTATTCCAACCCTTAAGCCACTCATATCTGACATTACTTGACTGATGATGCATAAAATCAAAAAGAAGTCCCATTTGTCAGTCTTGGTCACTATATACCATGAAGAAACGAAATACCACCCAAAAGAAAATTTCTCAATTCTCCCAATGATTAACTTTAGTCTTAATTTCCAGTAAACTTGCCATATTCTAATTCCATAACAAATCAGGGTGTCTATTTTTTACATTAAGCAAAAAATGACTAATCCTTACCTCTAGGACACCAGTCGTCAAAAGAACTGGTATAGAGAGTCGCACATTCCGAAGTAAACGATTAATTAGACGATTACCCCTACTTATGAACGTTAGATTCACGGTAAAGCCCAGCAACATCGTCAGATTTGTTGGTCTTCCTGTACTGTAGACATCAACTGAACCATTGAACTATCACATCCATTCTCGGTATTATCAACATGGAAGTACCTATTTAAGACAGTAACTTTAATATCTTTTCCACCAACAAAATTCAATGATTTTAACCTTCAAACCCATATTACTAATCTCTCTAGATTACATCGACAATCTGAAACACGTATCAAGACAGTTTGTCTTCAGACAACTCAAATGTAACTAATTTAGACCGAAAGGAAGAGTTTGGGTATGATCTTACCCAGAGAAAATGATTGTTTTCATGAGAGTTCCAATTAAAGGCATTTTAAAGCAGCTCCTCCATTAGCTCCTGCTATGCAAAGAAACAATCAGAACCAAACAGAACAAATAATAGTATGGGAGACCAAAAAGCTGGCTAGGGTTTATGCTAAACCAAAAATCTCAAACAAAAACATAAGGCGAAAGAACAACATTATAACCACGAACGATAAATCAAACAGGATGAGACAATTAAGCCCATTCTTCGAATCACCATCTTCTCACGTACAAAATCAGGAGATAATAGAACATCAACAAATAATTGAATCAGTACCGCAATATATGGGGATAAAAAACAGCATCATAACCACGAACGATAAATCAAACAGGATGAGACAATTAAGCCCATCATTCGAATCACCATCTTCTCACCTACAAAATCAGGAGATAATATGACAGCAACAAATAATCGAATCAGTTCCGCAATATATACAAATCTCTTAATTGTATCAGTTCTGGGGCCGCAAAACAAAAAATAAATTCAATCGAAGAACCCCTAACAATAATTAATTAACATCTTGATAACAGAATCAACGTATACATTAAACCCAACAGAGAGTCAATTACCCTGAAGGTACGCAAACAGCTGATTTCTGAAGATTTGAATTGTCATATCAAAATTACCAAAACCCTAAACTAAATTTCACAAATTGAAACCTAAAGAAAGGTAACAAAAATCTGAAAACCCAAATTTGGAACTTAATTGGAAACTCCAGATTGAACCGAAAGCAAAAAAAAACTCATTCTCTCGCTGCCAATTCAAATTCGAGAACACCCAATCAATAATCAAAAGACGAACAGGAAAAAAAAAATCTAGGGTTTCCATGTATTTACCTTCATCTTTTATTCCAATACATAAGCTTCTGATTCTATCCTGGAAATTAAACGAAAGGGTTAGGGTTTTTTGATTTAGAGAAACAAAATTGAATGTCGTTATCTATCTTTTACAGCCAAAATGGATCTGCAATAAAACCAAACAGCCACAATCGATCTGCAATAAAACCAAACAGCCACAATCGATCTGCAATAAAACCAAACAAAATTAATAATTAAACCTAATCAGAACACAGATTGAAGGAAATCTCGAGAGAGAAATAAAGAGACTGAGAAGGAGGGTAAAGAGGAGGCAGACGTATGACACTGATGAAGAAGAGAATGAGATGTAGAGTAGGTTTTCTTCCGCGAGAGAAGAAATTCGACGGAGGCAAAAAGAAAAAATGACTAATTAAAATTATTTTTATTTTAGGCATGATATTTTTTCCCATGTGCACATTTTCAATATTCTAAGGAAAGAAATACGTCGGAACTCGGAAGGAAAAAAACACAATTTTTTTTTAAAATTTTACTTTAATTACGGTGAACTTTGCCCAAAATAATTTTTTTCT
>JAJJMA010212805.1:0-10304 GCA_023529015.1 Papaver nudicaule | reverse complement strand
GATAAAGGAGTCAGAGTTTAACCCGTGTGAAATTCCAGAAGAATATCTACGTGGACGGTTCGGGAACCATCCTTCTGAATTACGACCAAATACATCGAATATGTGGTTCACGTACATGTACGTGTACGAATTCATGTCTTAGAACTCAGGAGTGAAATCCGGAGTCACTGTTCACGAACCGGTTCGGGAACCGTCGTTACTCAGAATTGGGTTTAATTGGATCCGCTGGAAGTTCTGGGCTGGGCCAGTACTTAGACGTGTTATACGCCCTCAGCTATAATCCACTGGACTCTTGCTCAAGATTACTCCTTTAGATTCACCCATATCCTACAAGTGATTTGCAAGCAAACCATTGCTATGGAAGGATGGTATCGAATCTATTTCATGCATTCTTGTAACCTTAGTATTTGTGGAACAAATACCAACATAACACATGGTTATGTAGACAAGAACACGATCTCAATCGCTATTAGTATCTCTACTAAAGTAGCCGACTATTTCAAAAGATAGAATAAGTAGAATAGAAGAATTTTCATAAAACACATAACTCCTACTAACCTTTTGTCGATGAAGAATAATTGATGTCTTCTTTGTCTTCTCAGTCTTCGTCTTCAAGGTCTCTACTACTTAGTCTATATCCCAATTCCGAAATCTAAACTCTAGTAGGCTAAATCAAGATTGTGTTTTGACACCTAAAACTGACAACCAGTTTGACATACCAACGCTAGTGGGTTTGATCGGACAATGCCCTAACAACATCACCATAGCAATCCAGACAATATTGGTACACATAAGCGCTCGACAAACGAAGAACAGTAAGATGCGCCATCTCTGCCTCGAATGACGGCAATGAAGCAATGATCATCGAACGCCTAGAGCGGTAACTTCGGCCACCAAAGACATGGCAAAATACAACCAAAAGAGATGTCGTGGCAAAGTGAACAAGCATACATATAAATAGAAATCAGAAGGGGTAGCAAAGACAAAGCACATATATAACCCAAAAAGCCATACGACATCTACATTTCTGAGAAGAAAATGACGAAAAGTAAAATAATCACACTAAAGGCATGACCACCTCAAGAGAAAAAGCGCGCCGACACCTCGCAATTTCATTATCAATATCATCGACGACCATGCGCTCTTCCTCGAGGAGACTACTGAGCGCCGCATTGATTTTCTCATGCGCTTCAGTCATCAACTCCTTCAGTATGTCGACATTAAACTCTCCCCACTAAGCACCTGGAGCCGCCTGTGCATTGCACGCCTCCTCTTACGACGCATGGCGTTCAGTCCAATGATGTTGAAAATCGTGGCGACGATCGCACCTGTGCCCAACAATTAGCATCGCCTCTACCCTGGGATACTAAAGGAGCTCTATCTCGCGTTCTAAGTTGGCAGGAGTAGATACACTTGGAGAACCATTTGAGTAATAAAATAACCACGGAGATGGAATGCCATTGAAGCGACAAAGAAAAAATAAAGAACAAAATAAGAGAAGATATGCATCAATAGGGGGAAGGTGTGCACATATATAGGGATCAGAAAGGGAAAATCATACGACGCAATTAATTCAAGAAAGGGAACTACATAACCGTTTTTTAAGCAATACAAGAAAACAAAAAAAAAAAGAGGGAAAGAAAACAGCTAATCCCGAGTCGCCTCCAAGCTAGCCAACTCAGATTTACACTCCCTGAGACGGGAAGAAATTGTATCAACTATCTCAGGAGCACCATCCAAATGCTCCTGCGCCAGGGTCCACACATCAAGCGCTTCGGTATAACGACGCTCGACTTTCTCCAACAATACCTGGCCAGCATCACTACGGAGATCCATATCCATGGTTTCTCGCTGCTCTTCATAGGCTATATGAGCTACCTTGTGCTTCTCCTTCAGTTCAGCAACAAAGGCTTTCGCCTCCACCTTCAAATCCTGCAAACGTTTGATCTCCTTCAACAATTCGCTCCGTTCCAAAGCGTCAGGAACGACAGGAAGAGCGATAACCTAGGCAGACAAAGGAACGGCCATTTTGAAATTATGAAGAGATTAGTGGAAAAATCTAAGAAAGGATAAATGGATTTATAAAGCATTCTGAACCTCGTAGAACCCGAAAACTGGAATAAATGCAAGCTTAGATTGCAAGACATTAAAAGCCACTCATTGAGTACATATATAATTCAAAATAAAGAAAAAAAACATGCAAGCGACAACTAACTTGGGACCTAAGCTCTATAAGCAGTTATAGCTCGACGAAAAGCAACTTCCACATAAATCCAAGCACGATTCAACTCAAAGGTATGCATCACATAGCGGAAACGACGCGACCACCATAAACGACACTCATCCAACAAAGCAGCAGCGGGATCATAGCCCCTCTGCCTAACACTGTTAATCTAGACGTCGAGCTTAGCATACCGAGAGAAGGCCTTTTTAGTCAGAAACTCCTGATGATCGCGCGAGATCTGCAAGGCAAACGAACGTGTTCGAAAATGGAAATATTGCGTGCAAGAGTTGATCCATGATACCAAACTAGAAATCCCAAACGACAGACAATATATGTGACGCGCCAACCACAATAAAGAAAACGAAAGTTACCGAAAGGTAAAATCCCACACATGGAAAGGGTCACATTTATACAGAAGCAAAGCAAAAGAGAATTAAACTCTAAACCACCGTAATAAATGATCAAATTAAACCAACAAATCCATTACCACCACGACAAGTCATTAATCAAAGATAAATAAAGTTCCCACAAAGGCGAGAGAAAAGGAGAAGGAAAAAGAGAATTCAAAAGAACAAAATCAAACAGGCTTCGTGACAACAAGCTTATTCTTCTCCTCGAGTTCCGCTCGCGCCAACCGAAGACTATTCTCTGCTTCATTATAGGTGAGCTTTGCCGCAGCCGGCTGCGACTGAAGATTCGCATGCTCTTGAGACTTCACTTTTGCAGCACTTTCAAGACGACTCTCCAAACTAGCGATATCATTAGAGAAACGAAATGCCTCCTCATATTTAGTCTTCGCCGCGGAAAAATTTTCCACCGACCAGCTCACATTAAACTGCAACTGGGAAGCCCAACAAACTGTCCTCCCAACGGGCGAAACACCCGACGGAAGGAACCTCCTCTTCCACCCGAGATAAGCCGACAGCAATCCGCGCAAGATCCTCGGTGATAAAGATCAGAACATCACTGGCGAGACCACTAGCCCGTGGAAGCTAGGTAGTCACGAGATGACCGTACTTCTCCAAAATTTCTATATAGACGTCTGCAAGACTGATTGGAACCCAGAAGTTATAAACATCGACATACTTGTCAGAATGTTGTACGAAGCGCTTGGGAAACAACAAGTGATTATTCACGCGATCGGAAGAGGAGCCTCGAGCAGAATCAACATCCTGAGCAACAGTATTTTCGGGGACGACTATATCATCGACCTTGCAACGCTTAGCATTCTTACCACTACCTGGACGAGGGGACTTCACAGACTTATTCTTACCTATGTCAGCGCCCTGTCTAAGAAAACAATCCCAGTCAAAAAAAAAAAAAATGAAGAGGGGAGGGGAAGATATAAGAATGAAAGAAAACAAGTAAAAGCGCCCCAGCAAACAACATCCGATCCCATACCTTATCACCACACTCTTTGACGGCAGAAGAACCAGAACCACCTTTCTCACTACTGTCGCTCCCGCTTTCAAGAAGGGAGAAGAGCAACTAACAAAATACAGCAGGAAACAAAAAGAGTGAACAGCTATAAATAGGCCAAGGAATGGTAACACAGACAAACATGACAACAATAAAGACACAACACGTGTGCACTAAAACAAAGTAACTGAACTAGAAGAGTCCAAACCTGAAGGAACCTTAGCCCTATCCCCCCAAAACCACATTCTTGGTCCGAAAATAATCCTTGGAATGAACAGAGGCGGCAGGACTAGGGACTCTAAGACAGCAGAAGGAGTCGCTCCCTGGGAAATAGAACGAGATATCGCAACAGCGAGAGGGTCGTCACTAACAAGTGTCACACCTGGAGAAATAACTCGGGGCAGAGAAACATTATGACCATATTCAGCATGAAAACGATCCTAAAAACTCACCTTAGGAAGGTCCGCCTGAACAGAAGAAGATCGATTAGAACATTTGAGGACGCGAGGGACAGGGACTATACCAGCTTCTCGTTTAACAACTTTAACTAAAGAGCGAGCGGTCCAGTCCTTTCTCTCCATCCTTAACCATTCCTCGACAACAAAGGGAATCAAAACTCGATTAACTGGAACGGGCTACTGGCAAGAAAACAAACACTCCTAAATTGCCCAGCCCAAAGAGAAAAGGTAAAATAAACAAAATATAGCTTACCATGCCAGAAGGGCTTGCTCCCGGGATCCGCAGAGGTGGAAGAGAAGGAGCACACTGAGGCCGAGGACGGGGAGCAAGCAAGTCGGCACGAGTAACGCCCGCCGCTTTCTCCTCTTCCTCCACAACGCCCGACTCTGCCGGATCCCAGACGGATTTCACAGGAGGCCCTCGACCCTTGTTCGAAGAATTCATCTTGTATGGACCAGCGATCTTAGGATCCAGTTTGATACGCCCAGAATAGTGCATCTCCCTTAGATGCGCCTCAGTACGAGTGCTGACGAGTTGGGGCTCAGAAGAAATATAGTTAAATGCCCGCGTACTAACAACCACGCGATGATCATGCCACCCTCCTGAAACTCGGAGCGAACGCCCTGGGATCGGAACCCTAACTCGAACAGAAGGGTTACGGCGAACAAAAGGCGTACCATCCTTGTAAAAAAATATATTAAAAGCAAGCTTGATGTCCTCCTATCTGAAAGAAGTCAGCGAAGGACAACGAAGAAATACGGCTTGGTCATATCCGGCTTGACGAGCAACACGATCGACACTATAAGTAGTAACCAGGAAAGCACCACCATGAAGACCAGAAAGCATGACAGGAGTCACCGCCAACGGAAACTCGTTTTCCGCCCGCGACAAGGGACTCGACGAATAACCAAAACCGTCCTGGGTAGTAAGCCGCGAATTAAAACAGAGCGCACCAGAAATGTTATCCGAGTAAGCTTCGAAACTAAAACTAGAAGACGCGTCGAGACTGGTGCTTAATTCATCCTAGGGACGAGGACGCAAGCTCTGGATTCCCCTTTACCTAGACCAGCCCTTGAGCTCGGCATGGCATTCATCCCTCGACCTGCCTTTGAGTCCGATATGGACTTTCTACCCTTGTCCGGCTTAGAGCACAAGGGACTGTTGGTCGCCCCTGGTGGCACGGGCTCGACGACTCCCGCTTGACCACCGGGTCTTAACATCAAATCCTTACGTTTGTTTAATAGCAACATGAACAACTTCTTGTTGTCATAATCGTCGGATATAGAGGAGCTCGGGAAAGCCTCTTCGTAAGAATGATAACCGGTAAAGGGTAGACCCGTGAGTATAGCAACATCCTCCAGAATAAGGGCTACGTCGCCGTGACCGGTGAAGAAAGTATGGATCGACGGAACCCAGAGAGCAAGAAAAGGCGCAAGACCCTTTAAGTCACGATGAAGGGTTATGTATCCTGAAAAAGCGGGGATACCGAGATATACCACCAACTTTTAGTTTTCGTGAACCTAGTTGATTATAGTTGTTTGAACGATCTCACAAATCAATATTCAAACAACAACCTGAGTATAGTTCAGAGAACCGAACCCTAACAAGAACGTAGTTCTTGTAGATCTCAATAGAGATGGATTCACTCAAAGGTTATGAATCAACAAACTTGCAATTACTTCAATTATATATATATATAAGAGACAATATAATGCGGAAGGAAAAAGTAATGCAAGACGCCAGAATTTTGTTAACGAGGAAACTGCAAACCTAGCAGAAAAACCCCGGGACCTCGTCCAGATGTGAACACCCTTAGTATGAATGGTATACAGACGCTAGCCTACTCTCAGACTTCGGACTGGACTGTATCGAGACTGAATTCACCCTACAAGCAACTCAGCTACCAATGTGCTCCTACGTCTCTTGGCTCCCGCAGAAACCTATGTACTTGATTCCCCTAGATGACGCCCTTTACAGGCCTAGGAGTTGCTCAACTTCCCTTCGTGAAGACTAACGCTACCCTACCTCTAACAAGACGCCTAAAAGTATCCAAGTAATCAAACAAGAATACGATTGTGATTTCCTTTAGACTTAAAGTCAAGGTTAATGGAAATCGATATGTTGAATAGGGCTTATTGATCTAGCCTAATCAACTTTACCTCCAAAAGCGTGACGAACTTAGTATGAAACCTAGTTCGTGAATATGCGTTGGGAACTTCTAGGGTTTACGATTCAAGATCTACCTTACGAAGTTTCTATCAAATCTTGGTCGTGATAAGATTGAAAATATTCAATCGACCCAAGATACAGGATGGAATTTTACTTCCGACCTGTGCTTCGCGATCCTCAAGTGAAGTCTTTCAATAGTCGTAGTCCAAAAGGACTTCGAGATGACGACCAACCTTTATGCAAGGATACAAAGATGTGTAGAGGATTGAGATTGTATCTTGCAAAAGGTCATCTATTTATAGTGATCACCAAGGGAGGTTTTGCTTAAAGTTTAAGCAACCTTGAGTAGGGCTCAAGTAAGTTCCGGAACTAAGAAGGTCCATAACTTGATTACCCATTCTCAATCTTCTAAGAACTTTGGACTAAGCCAAAAGTTAAAGAAGACTCAACCTTGTTTGAAGGTTCGCGACTTCTAGTCCAATTCTTGTTTGGACATCGCTTTGCGACTTCTGGTCCAAATACTTTGTTTGAACATCGCTTGGATTAAGTTGTTGAATTCCATGGGCCAAGTAATGACGAGTCCTAGAACTAATCATGCCTAGACCAAAAACTTCAATGATATGAAAGTTTGGAAGTTTTCTCATGGCTTATATGTACGCATGCATGAACGCGTTCATAGAGCAGTCAATAGAATTCAGGAGAATTCAGGAACTTGTATGTACGCGTTCATGAACGCGTTCATACAGACTTCTGCTCGTTCTCTGAAATGCCATACAAACACATGTACGCGTTCATGTACGCGTTCACCGTTGTGGTCTATTTCAAGAGACAATCTAACATACTCTACCTATACATATTATCACAAGTGTGACAAATGCAAAGGTGAAAATCCTAGAATACCTTCGGATCATATAAATAACATCATATACTATTGGTATGATAGAAATGGTAAATACGATACGGAAAGGAAAAACCTTTCTAACCTTTAGCGAGGACGTTATGATTTATCAAGTAGTAAGCTTCGGTCTTCATCTTCATCAGTCTTCGTCTCGATTACCTAAAACTATCCTAGTCCGAGGTTGTAGAGTAAACTTATCAAGGATTGTGTTTTTGTCTCATAAACTCTACAACTGACTTGAGATAGCATTATCAGTGGGTTCAACCGAACAATGCTCTAACAATCTCCCGCTTTGTCAATTTTAGAGACAAAAACCAATCTTACATATGGATTCAAAAAGTAAATTCTTTTAGGCCTAACCATAATGTACTTGATCTTCTTGTAATCTTCAGTGTCTTCAGATATGAGTGTTCCTGCAAGTGAAGATTCAAGGTAGAGATAACAAACTCAAAGTCACCACACATCTTGGTTTCTAGAAGGACATAGTCCAACAAGAGTTTGTTATGAAATTGAGTAGTATGTAAAACTTGTAATCATATTGCATCGATGCTTCATGATACTACACAATTTGATATGTTCTCCCCCTTACTCAATACACTAACTTTTGGTTTGACATGACAAGCACATCGATTTTACTCCCCCTATGAAAATGCCGTAGACACTTGTCGTAGTAGATAGAAAGATTTTACTCCCCCTTACTACAAGATTTCTCCCCCTTTTTGTCATAAAAATAGACAAAGAAAAGAAATATAGGAATCCTCATAAAATCGCAATAATCAATGTAGACAAAGGTAAACATACCTGAAACGAGAGATAAAAAGATACAATTCTCTCATAGATTCCACAACCGCACTCCCCAAAAAGATATTACCATGAAGCACAAGTTCAAAAGAACTTTCACCCATAATGTGTCATTCCAAAAAGAACAACGCGACGACCTTCCCAAGCAAGGATTTGGAATAAATTCTTGGGTACAATTTTCACAAGTGAAATTGTAGATGTGTTTTTCTTTCCTAGTCAGTTACGGTCAAATAGGAATTCAAGGTTTAATCTTCCTACTTTCTCAGAGAGTTTCGGTCAACCATCGCCTTTAGAGAAAACATTAGGTTACCCCTTCCTAGTGGTTGTAAGACTAAGAATTAAAGGTACAACATTTAATCCAGCGGAGTTCAACAATGTAGTCTACGAGGTACCTTATTATCAAAATCGTCTCCCCTTAGCCATAAGAGTCAGAAGCATGGATTTTGATAATCTTTCATGAACTGCTTTACCCGAACGCGTGGTATGGCTAAAAAAGCAAGTTCACAGTTTTGCAATACATTCATAAAGATAATCAATTAAGATCAAGCATTGCAATCATCAAAAAGTTTGAGCATGACTTTTTGAGTTATGTAATTAGAGTAACAGTCACACACTAATTAAACATAACATAGAATCTTTCAGTGAATGACCAAGCATCAAATCCACACACATAGATCAAATTTATTACAACCCGAAGTGTGATTCAGTGAAAGAGAAAATAATAGTGCTCAAAGGTTTAATCACTCATATCAAAGATAGAGTCATCAGAATCAGAGGAGTGACCTCCAGCAATCCTGATCATTACCGCAGAAAGTGCAGGGAATAGTTCAGTTGCTTTGTTCACCTGTTTATGCAGGATTGCATTTTCTCTTTCAAGTTGACTGATTCTGAAAAGCAAAGCAGCAACATTGTCTCCATTTCCTGGGGCAGGAGCAGGGGCAGGTTCAGGTGCAAATGCAGCAGGTTCTGGTTGCCTTACTTGAAGAGGAACTGGATCAGGTCTTGACATTTTGTTGATGCACCCTTGATCAAAAAGCTTTGAGAATTTTCCTGCAGAGCCAAACATGGGAATACCACGGCTTGAGACAATGTTGCAAATAAGACTCAGAAATCCAAAGATCCTCCTGTTGTCACTCAAGGGAATTGAGATCATCTGACGAATTATGAGTCCACAGATGTTAATTTCCTGATCTCCTACAACAAGATAAAAGACAAATTCTGCCATGTTTCTACTCCAAACATCTCTGTTCATATTGCTGGGTATGATGTTGGCAGTTGCCAGCTTCCCAAAAACTTTAAGGTGGAATGACATGTTCTTAATAGGGAATTTTTCGCCAATCCATGGGATACGCCTTGTGAATAAAATTTCAGAGATGTCAAGCTGACCCGGACGAATGTCATCAGGTTGGGGAATGGCAAAGGTGTGCCTCAATGGGTAATTGACAAAAGCATTTATCACCTCACGGTTAATAGTGATAAACTGATTTCCGACAGCTGTTTTGAAGTGACAGCGTTCATAATCAGACCCATGCATATTTGCATAAAATTGATTCACAACATCCGGAAAACTTGTTGGGATGGATAATGAACATTACCCCATTCTTTTTCTCCCATGAAACTCACATAATCACGTTCATTAACGGTATTATCATAAATCCGTTCATAAATCAAACCTCGATTACGCCATGAATTATAGTGATCACGACAAGTTTCATTAACGAAATACATGTTCAGTTCGTGATCATATTGCAGTTCGGCAACAATGACCAAAGGTAGAGGAACAACAAATCTAGCATCATCATCATCATCATCATCATCATCCCTCCTATTTCTTCTATCATTAGAACTTTCTCCTACATGTTTTCTACCTCTACGCGTTCGTGAAGACATGTTCGTGAAAAAGAAAATGAAATAAGAAGAACCTACACGGAACGAAATGGAAATCCAAAGAGTACCCGTTCCTTGAAATCTCGCAAGGAGTTCGTCAAAACAAGTGGTTCACGATTTCGTTCACAAATGAGTGAGAACGAGGGGATTTTGTGAACTGTTGGTATGTTCTCTCGGCGGTTTTTGAGAACAGGTTTGAGAAGTTGAGGAAGAAGACGATTGCATTCTTGTTTTAATCTCAACGTTTTTGAACAACACGTGTTCAAGAACCTCAAACACTGACGTGTATACGTTCACACGTGTGAGTTCATGAAACTCAAAAAATTCTTTTTTTTTTCCCTCAAAGAAAATAAGTTTTTATATCAAGAGATTTTTGAGTTTCTTGATACCCACATCAAGTCATTACATTTTGGACTTTTAAGGATGTGGAAGTCCTTGGGATAACCA
>JAJJMA010212792.1:0-16369 GCA_023529015.1 Papaver nudicaule | reverse complement strand
TCCTTAGAATCCTTCATGAGTGCTGGCTTCGTAGCAAAGGTTAATCGCGGATAAGTTGCTATAAGTTGTTAGTGATGATCCTTCGCTCTACACTCCTGCTAATTTTAATGCCAAGTGGGGTGATGCCATTCAATCCTCAAATTTACTGCCGTGGGGTGTGGGTCCTCGTCGCCTTAGAGGTTCAACACGTCATATGCCTACATCCTCGGGGTAAAACATAGCTGCTATTGATATTCATACTGATCTGTATTACAATTCTCTGGTGGGCTATTGGATAGTAAGTATTCTCCCAGCGTATCCACCTAAAATTTGCCCGACCCCCACTCTCTCAGTGGAGTGGGATATTTATAATAGTTTATGGAGGTAATTGATATTTGCTACCTTTGGTTGCTTCTTCCTTCGATGTTGCTTACAAACAGCTGGATTTCTTCTACCGCCTTAACTATCCACCCGGTGATCGACACGTCTTCTGTGGAGTCTATCTTTGTTATCTAACTTCTTCGATGTTCTTGATGCGCTCGTTCTTATCCTTTGATGACTCCTCACCGCTTGAGCAACCACTGGGTGATCGACACATCTCTCTATCTCTATGTCGTCGTATACGATTGGGAGCCGACTGCTTCAACACGCGTCCTTCATGCTCAGACCTAGCTAGTGTAGGTTCATCATAACCCTCAGTTCCCGTCATACCTCGTGATGGGGTAAAGCGCGCGGAAGAGGGATTTGGTACTTCGCCTTCATTTTATATCGTGCCCCCAAATCACGAGCAAGTGACACGTTCCCGTCGATATTTTGGTATTAACAGTTTGCCCCTTTTCTTTCGATTGTTACCAAGGGTAATTTCGGAAGAAAACCCTTCGCTTTCTGCCGCCACTTTCCCATGTCTTTAATATGTGGTCCCAACCTTAGATCGTGTGAGAGATTTCACCTTGATTCTTGCGTCAGTTACTAATCATTCCTCGAGGCTATAAGTACCAGAGAGAGAATCTGGGTTTTAACTTTTTCTTCCATATTTCTTCTCTCTGTTTCTTTTGATTAAGTGGTGTTTTCTTCTCCTTTTGTCGTCGGTTGTTTTTTCCTTTTTTATCCTGATTCTTTTCCTCCGGTGGGCGCCGTTGATCGGTTCTTGCCTTTGCTTCCCTTGGTTGAGTTGTTGATTCCTTGCTTCAGGTAATTCTTCCTTCTTCTGTGATGTTATTAGGTCTTTTCTTTTGCATGACTTCTTTGGTTTCTGCTACATGTTGATCTGCTTGGTTCATCTTCTTCCATCGTGGTGATTGCTTGTGTTTGATGTTGGTTTTCTTTGCTCCTCATGCATGAAGGTCTGCTTTATGTCCTTCACTTGTTCTTACCCTTCCTGTATTGTTGTGCTGCCTTCTTAGAATCATGACGAGAAAGAAGTCGAAAAGTTCGAAATCTAAGTCCGATACTTCGTCGCCGGCTGCTCCGGTTGAGGTGGCTGATACCACTACTCCTCATTATGAGATATCAAGGCTTGTACCCTCAGATTCAGAAAGTTATCGTCACATTCCTCTTGAGGAGATTAAGAGCACCTATTCTCTCGAGGGTTTCACGATAGAACACAACGGAGACACGGACGTTTTGACTGAGTACATGATTGCCAACTTTCCTTTTGATGAGAATACTCTTCTCACCATAGTAGCCCAACTCGCTGCTGGATTAGTTCTTCCTTTGTTCAATCCTGACGATCTTTTCTACCTTGATGTACTGCCGCGTCGCCAAAATCCCCCAAAGAGCTTTATTCGAGGAATCTTCCAGTATAGTGGAAATTTCCTTAGAATCCTTCATGAGTGCTGGCTTCGTAGCAAAGGTTAATCGTGGATAAGTTGCTATAAGTTGTTAGTGATGATCATTCGCTCTACACTCCTGCTAATTTTAATGCCAAGTGGGGTGATGCCATTCAATCCTCAAATTTACTGCCGTGGGGTGTGGGTCCTCGTCGCCTTAGAAGTTCGGGAACCCCTTCGTTGCTGCCTTATAGTGATGATGTGAACCGTACCACGATTCCTGGTCGTGATGATGATGTCTTCCCGGTAGAGCAAAGGATTCGTCTTGACCATGACCGAAGGTGGATGCGTACTCCTCTGAAGGTCGTCGGCCCTTGGTTTGATGGTTTTAAGATTGATGCCTTGGGGAATACAGTACCGAGGTCTTTGTCCGAACTTCCTGAGGAGTATCGTAACTTCATTGCTTGGTTGTTTAACAAGGAGTCTTCTACCGTACCTTGGAAAAGGAAGGCTAGAGCTAACAAGGGTGACGTGTCTACTTCGGGGAAAGCAGAAGATTCTGCTTCGTTGTCAAAGGTATGGTTTTGATTTTGAATTTGTTTTTGTGTTTGTGGATGTTTCCCCCCAAAACCATAATTTGGACAACAATGTGTATTATTGCAGCCGAAGGGACGCACTTTGAAAAAGAAGTTTGGTGAAGAAGATTAACAAAGCACTGGTGGTAGTCCTCCCACTGAAGGGTTGGACGGTGATTTTTGAAAAAGGAGGGGTACCGAAATACTACCAATTTTTCGTTTTGGCTCGTGAGTCTTATGGTTTAAGTCTGGACGATCTCAAAAATTAATATCCAAACTTATAACTGGAGTTGTTAAACCTCGACAAAGAGTACTTTGGAGTCAACTCGACAGTTAGGCAATAACGTACTACTTGGTGCTTTAATTATAAATCAGAGTTATAATGCGGAAAGTAAAAGCACACAAGACACCAGAGATTTTTTTAACGAGGAAACTGCCTTGCAGAAAAACCTCGGGACCTCGTCCAGTTTGAACACCGCCCAGTACAAACTGACTACAAACACTAGCCTACTATAAGACTTCGGTCTGGGATGTAGCAGAGACCAACTCAAGCCCTCCAAGCGAATTGGCTACTGTCGCCTTCCTTACGTCTCTAGATCCCCCACAGATCGTCACGCACTTGATTCCCCCAGCTGACGTCCTTTACAGGCCTAGGAGTTGCTTTGACCGCTGTCAAAGGCTTGTGTCAGCAATACTGGTTTTTCAACCTTACTGTTGACGTATGGTGTAACTGTCTTCTATCAGTTTACCACACACAAGATGACTTCCTTCGGATTGTTAAATCCAGGTCATACGGAAATTTACTTCATAAATCGGGGCTGACACGCAAACCAAGTAAGCAATGCCCAATTCGTATCTACCTCAGTTATACACGAAGAACCACTTAAGGAACTTGTATAACTGGAGCTAACTAGGTCTTACAACACCGAGTGCAGCAGTGCGTTGCTACCTTTCCAACCTTGTTGAGTAACGTATCAGTTCTTGAATAGCCGTATATCAGAAGAGACGGACTTTAGAATAGACAAGAACGTGATCAGGTTACCAAGGTTACAGGTTAATCCGATTTCAACCAAAGATGGTTTCAATCTCCTACATGTGCTTCCCAACTCTCAAGAGAAGTCTTTATAGTCGTAGGGAGTTCCCAGAGGAGCTGCAACCTATAGAGGATGACTATACCACAACAAGCATTCACCGAAGTGAAAAGAGTTTACGCTACCTTCCCTAAGGACCTTCACGTATGTTTGATGCTTGCGGTATTTGTCCGTAGACACCTCTATTTATAACACTCAATAAGATAGGTTGCTTTGGAATAAAGCAATCAATTACTTGTCCCACAAGTTAGGGAAACCCTAAACTTGATAACCAAGTAATAGAGATTAATCTCAATTGGAATTCTTTTTAGAATTATCTGCCAAGTGTTTTGTTAGCTCAAAAACACTTCAAGATAGAAATCCAACAGACCAGAGATAATCTTATCTTATTGACTCATTGAGGATCGTTAGATGGAACACAAAAGAGTTTATGTTTTACACAAGTCCATCTAAGAGATAAAGGAGTTTTGGAATTTGACTCAGAGTGAAATTCTAGGAGAATATTCACTAAATCCGACACCAGCAAGATGACCACCGTCAGGTTCACGTACTAGTATGTAAACAAAATAGCCATCTCGAACTCAGAAGAATTCCGAGTTTCTGGTACGCAAACCGGTTCGTGAACCGTGCGCCTGTCAGATTTCGTCAAATCTGGATTCCGCTGGAAGTACTGGGCTGAGCCAGAACTTGGACGTGAGAACGTCCTCAGCTGTGATCAATGGACTCTTTGCTCAAGAGTACTCCTTTAGATTCATCCATATCCAACTAACATTTTGCAAGCAAACCATTGCAATGGACACATGGCACCGAATCTGTCTCATTCATTCTTGTACTCACAGTATTTGTGGGATCAAACACTGGTCATGACACAAGGCCACGTTACACAAGAATACGATCTCAATCACTGTTATCACTACTAAAGTAGTCGACTATATTTCGAAAGAATAGATGAAGTAGAAATAGAAGAATATCCATAAAGTCATAACTCCTACTAACCTTTTGTCGATGAAGAATAATTGATGTCTTCTTTGTCTTCACAGTCTTCGTCTTCAAGGTCTCTACTACTTTGTTTATATCCCAATTCCGAAATCTAAACTCTAGTAGGCTAAATCAAGAATTGAATTTTGACACCTAAAACTGACAACTAGCTTGACATACCAACGCTAGTGGGTTTGACCGGACAATGCCCTAACAATTTTGCTGATGGTGATGATGATGATGAGAGTGCATCGTCCAGGCATTCATATGGTGGAGGTATGGGTGCTGACGTTCGTTCTCGGAAGCGAAGAAATGATGGTAGTGGTGGTGCTGTTGTTGGTACTGGTTTGGGTAACGCCGATCAGCCTATTGACCTGACCTCTGAGAATGAGAGAAAAAATAGTAAAGTGGAAGGAAGCATGAGCAATCCTCTGCAGTGTACTCCGTTGGCTACTTTGCCTGCTTCGTCTTCTGGCATGATGGGTACTCCGTTGACTGTTTTACCTGCTTCGTCTTCTGGCATGATAGGTACTCCGTTGACTGTTTTACCTGCTCTGTCTCCTGGCATGGTGGGTACTTCGTTATTTGGCCTTCCTTGTTTGTCTTGGGCTGATTCTACTCCTCGGGGCCCAGTTGGTGTTTCTCCGTTGCTGAGTGCTAGTACCTCCTCTGATGTTCCTGTTACTCCTTTTAGTGGCGCTTCGGGTACTTCCTCGTTGTTCAAGGTAGTTTCTCCTTCCCCTGCGGCTGCTTCTTCTGTTGTCTTAGTGACTGCTTCTTCGGCTGGTAAGTCTTCGCTTTTCATGGAGTCGGACGAAGTACTATTTTCACGCTGCTTGAAACCTTCGTCGCATATTTCTTCTATGAGTGCGCTGGTGGTGAATCCCGGGGAGAGGTTTCAGTTGGAAAAAAACTTTGGAGTCTCAGATGACGAAGATGCGAGATTGTTTTCTCGACCCTTCTCATTCCCTTGCCGCTGGACCAGTACCTTCATTGGAGAAAGCCCAAGAAATAGTAAAGCAGTTCTCCGGTTGCCTTCCTGAGTTGAACTTGTATGCTGTGAGTTTCTTTCCTTGTTGGTGTTGACATGATAGTTTTGCGTTCCTTATAATTGTATTTAATTATTTTTTGTTTTTGCCCGTAGTTGTCCTTGTACGCGCGAAGTGCTGCCCCGCTCTTGGAGTTTTATCCTGCCAAGTGTGCGCAACTTGAGGCTTATGCTACGCAGACTGTATCTGATCGTGACAGTGCTGTTAAGAGTCTGAACGAGTTGAGATTTTCTCAACGTAGTACTACTTCGTCTTCGAGGGTGACAGAACTGGAAAAGGAACTGGTAGATCGAAAGAAGAGTTTGAGTGTTGCCCAAACTGACAAGGAAGAGGCTCAGAAAGCTCGAACCTCGTCCGATGCTTCGTTGGCTCAAGAAATGCAAAGATCCACAAGTAAATTATATCTTCTTTCTCATCTGTTTGTATTTTTTCGTCTTGTTAGTATGTATATTCTTGTATGGGAATTGAACATTCATTCTCGTCTCCTTTTTCTCATCTTCTTTGAAGACCTTCGTGCTGACCATAATAGATTTCGCCAAGATCCTTGGCAAGTTGAAATAAAGAATGATAAATATTTAGCTTTAAACCGCGGTCTTGAACTTGAACTAGAGACTTCTCGTTCTTTCACTACTGAGATGGTGAGAGAAATGGATAACCTTCAGTATTCTCTGGGGTTAAAAGATAAACTTATTGCAGAGTTGAGGGGGGAAATTAATACAATGGATCAGCGTGCTGCTCTTCAACAGAGGCGATATGACGATGCCCGAAAAGATTTGGAGGAAATGGAGAAACAATGGGCAACGGACAAAGCAGAGAGGAATAGATTGTATCTTAGGGTGAGAGAACTGGAACAGAAAGCTAACGGGGCTGGCTCTTCGTCTTCTCAACCTACCCTTGCTTCGGTTCCGTTCTATGGAATTTTCTGAACGAGTACATAGACTTGATTCAGCTAACATTACTTTGAGAGCTGACAACGAATCGTTGCAATCTTCTCTTAATACCATGGAAAAGAAGTATGATCAATTATCCGAAGAATTCTCTCTGGACGACTCCCAACGCATAACATAATCTTGAAATATCCCAGAGCCATGCCCAAGGTAGCTTAGGGCATGCGCTTTAATTGTATTCTTATCTTTTTTCTTCTCCTTGATCAAATTTTCATAAACTCTTATCATCCTTGCATGCAGGGTTGGAGAAACAGATTCATAAGTTGCAATTCCAAGTGGGCAATCTTTCCCAGAGGGTTACAACAGCTGAAAACTTGGTTACTGAAAGGGATACTACCATTGCTTCCTTCGCCCCTCGTGAACAATCCTTAGTGAATGAGTCGGACCAGCTTCGTGAACAACTTCAGACTCTTCAAGCGAGTGTGAATGAGCAAGCAATTGCTCGTGCCGAGGATCGTGTTCGCCAGTATGCCCGTGAATCTATTGAGTTTATCAATGGCACTTTTGCAGTTGCGGAGGTTCATTTCAACACCGTGCACCCCGGTCTTGGTCTGCGGCTTCCTCGTGCCCAAGTACCTGATGTTTGATCCTTTTACCTTTTGACCGCTGAAGACGAGGATGGCCTCATGTATTTGCATTCGTATTTTCTCCTTGGGACAAGGATGGCCTCGTCCCTAACTTGTTTTCTTTTTGTGCTTTTTTGTTACTGTGGATGCTTAAACCTTTTGCTAGTAGGGTGGAGATGGCTCCGCTCCTTCATGTTTGAACTTTGCTGGGTGTGGGTGACGAGGATGGCCTCGCTCACCAGGACACTTTTCTTCTTTATATATCATTGTTGTTGTCGTATCTTGGTGCGTTTGAATGTCCTCCACAGCTTAAGGCTACTGTTTTAACCCTGAGATAAGTTCGATTATCTCGGGGTAAGTTCGTTTACCCCAAAGTTGATAGGATTTTACTCGCCTCAGGTAAGTTTGATTACCCATGTTTTCTTGGACTGGCACTACCTTTCGACACCCTTGGCCAGAGGGAATCTAGGATAGCAGTCCGGGAAATAGGCTCTCCCACTGTTTACGACGTGTGAGTATCTCTATCAATCGGATTCTCACGTTTCGCCTCATACATATTAATGAGGATCCTAGAGATGACCTGTGTATGCTCCTTGTCTGTGGAAATAATTGCAAAATGCTGCAATTGCCCCTAAAATGTCTATATTTGAAGTCCGTGTATCCGAAGCTTGTTGTTGCCTTGATGTCGTCCTTTGTTGCGGCTTTAATCTCCTTTTAGTTCTTATTCACTTCCTTTCGCTTCCTGCATTAAAACAAAGTTTCTTTCCATAATTGCATTTCCCCGTACACCGCGGGGAACTTCATGTTCCTTCGGCATTCCGATATTTGTCCGCCAATCTCGTGGATCCACCCTTCCCCCAATATTGCATGGTAAGGGGTTGGTGAATCGATAATGAAGAACTTCGTTTGGGTTTTTACAAGCCCAATCTCCACCTGTAACATTATTCTCCTTTGGGCGTCATTGTCATTCCGTAGGCATCATGGATGTATGTCATGGTTGGGCCCATATACACTCATCTCTGAGCCCCATTCGCCGGAACTGTTCATAAAATAGGACATTATGTGTGCATCCTTCGTCGATGAGCACTTTCGTGATACTTCGTTCATGGATCGTCATTGTTACAACTAAGCGCCATACTTCTTCGTGGTCAATACCCCTTGGCGGGGATAGATTTACTACTTCGTTTGCTGCTTCGTAATAATTTTCGCCCGTGTTATGGGTAAAGTATCTCTGTGGTACAGTCACATATTCGCCAAATTCTCCTCGACTTATGTATCCCTCGATGGTACTTCTTAGATGCTGACAATGGTCGGTGTCATGCCCCCGTGTTTGGTGATACTCACAGTGATCTTCGTGAAAGGCTGTGTCCTCCTTTTGTTTCCCCCTTATGGAGGGATAAACAAAGTCGCTTTTACCCCATTCTTTTCGTAATATTTCCAACGGCTTTAATGTGAGGACTGTGTATGACGCTTCTGTTACATTTTTCTTTCCGCCGGTGCCTTCTTCGTTTTTTTGCCTCTTAGACTTCTTTATCTTTGCTCCTGGCTGGTACCTCTCCGTAGTCCGCCTGTTTTTCATCTTCGTGATGATTTTGCAGCCGTTGAGTGGTGCGCCTTCCTTTTCCTCCTTTTGAGTGTGGCTTCTTTTCCGAGTCACGATCAGCTCTCCTTCATTGGTATCCCCATGGATTTTTACTTCCAAGGTGAACACCGAGGCTTTGCTTATGTCAAATTTTAAGTAATGCAAGTTGCTTTGGCATTTCTCCTCCATTGGGGCTATAATATTATGTCTTTCTTCGTGCTTTCTTTGGTTCATTATCTTTTTCCTGCTTCTTGTCTCCTTTGCCTGGCTGTTTTCTTCGCTATCAGGTTGGAGTCTTTGGCTTCTTCGCTTCTCCTGGTCTTCTGGTGGTGCGCTCATTTCCAAAATCATTGCTTCGTAGCTCGGGCCTGCAGCTTATGTCTGATTCATCGGCTTGTTTTTGGCCTTTCTTCTTTCGTGGTGAAGGGCGTCTTCCTGTAATGTCTCGTTTCCTTCGTCGATATTGTCTTTATGCTCCTTGACCCTTTTGCTTATCCTTTGTTTCCCGCCATCTCTGTTACGTCCCTGAAATTTATGGTGCCTTAGTAGGAAGAATTTCCTCGTACTTCCGTACGTGTTTAGATAATATGGTCAGTTGGTCTCCCAGGAAAGAGGAATATGGAACCCACCTAGGATTCTATAACAAAATCTGTAGAAAACCTTTAAAAGTAAATCCTTCGTTTTAGAAACAAAATTTATACACCGTAGGCGATTCGGCTTATTTTCTTTTTCGTTTGTTACCTTTAAGAAATTTTTTCTCCTTAGGGTCACCTTTATCCACTAAAAAGTGGTGTGAGTCCCTCAGTGTTCAAATCTTAGTTTTTTGAAAAACACCTATTCTACTGAAAAACAAAGATTATTTGATAACTTTCGAAATATATTTAAATAGCGAGAATAACCAACAAAAACTAAAAAACATGTTGAAAATTTTGCTACTGTGATTATACAAGGACACCGGTCCCTCTGTTTCTAGCGCCAAACTGTTGATACTAATTTTCCCATATCATACATCAACCAATAATAAGTAAAATAGCAATAACAACGATCAGATGAGTGCCTTAGTCCTGCAACACCTCGGATATAACCACGGGGGGTGGGGGTGGTGGTGGGGTGGGGGGGGTGTGTGGAGATATCACTAGAAGTATCTAAACATTATTGGTGTCCTTAACCATCACAATACACAGTAGAAGATACAGAACGGAGTCCGCAGTTTTTCCAACATATATTTGATGATGATATTAACTATCCTAATCACACAATATTACTCATTCCCCATGCTATTTACGGGTAAGATAACAAGTTCAATGAATCCACTGTCGTTTTGTGCTGAATGATTAAATGCTCCATGGGGGAGAGATCGAATCCCTTAGAACAATTTATACTAATGCAATGGATAACACATCAACATTACGAGGTTCATCACGTCATATGCCTACATCCTCGGGGTAAAACATAGTTGCTATTGATATTCATACTGATCTATATTACAATTCTCTGGTGGGCTATTGGATAGTGAGTATTCTCTCAGCGTATCCACCTAAAATTTGCCCGACCCCCACTCTCTCAGTGGAGTGGGGTATTTATAGTAGTTTATGGAGGTAATTCATCTTTGCTACCTTTGGTTGCTTCTTCCTTCGATGTTGCTTACAAACAGCTGGATTTCTTCCACCGCCTTAACTATCCACCCGGTGATCGACACGTCTTCTGTGGAGTCTATCTTTGTTGTCTAACTTCTTCGATGTTCTTGATGCGCTCATTCTTATCCTTTGATGACTCCTCACCGCTTGAGCAACCACTGGGTGATCGACACGTCTCTCTATCTCTATGTCGTGGTATAGGCTTGGGAGGCGACTGCTTCAACACGCGTCCTTCATGCTCAGACCTAGCTAGTGTAGATTCATCATAACCCTCGGTTCCCGTCATACCTCGTGATGGGGTAAAGCGTGCGGAAGAGGGATTTGGTACTTCACCTTCATTTTATATCGTGCCCCCAAATCACGAGCAAGTGACACGTGGCCGTCGATATTTTGGTATTAACAAAAAGATTTAAAATTGTATCTCTTTTTGCTTGGAGAGCAGCTAACGTTATCACAGGCAGAGAATCAGTTTAAAGATGCACAATCCAACAAAAAAATATTCTCCCGGTGCGTAGCACGGGTTACTGCCTAGTTTCCTTTATATAGAGGATATTTATATGATAATTACCTAAATGCCATTTTTTTAGCTACTAAGTAAAGAAAGTCTTCGGTGCGCCTCGTCTTTCCGTCGTTAAGTGGCTTCGGCTCTAGTCTTCTTCCACGTAGCGAGTGTATGTCGGTTTACTTCTTCGATGGACTTCTTCTCCGATCTTGGTATATACTTCGAGGGGAGCTTGGGTCTCGAGCTAGGTATCTACTTCGAAGGGTGATTTTGCCTCGAGAAGAGTATTCAACCTCGGAGGGATAGGTGGATTGAGGTGACATCTTCGAATGGTGGTCCATGGTTCGTATGCTTAGTCTTCGACTATCTTCCGTGCTTCGTGTCCATGATGTGTTATCTTGCTTCTCTTCTAGGATGATGACACGTGACTCGATGGAATTATGCCCCTACAATGATACTTCCTTTCTTTCTCTTCTTCGGTGGTGTTTTCCGATCTAGGCTTCAATCGATTTTCGAGGAGCCGTTTTTGACTTTCAAGTGATTTGTTTTTTCTCGAACTGTGTATGGTGTAATGGTCTAGTGGGTTGGTGGTTATAGGGGCTCGCACGTGCAAAGTCAGGGGTAGGCGGGTAATTTTACCTGGTTTTGGACCTCCAATTAAAGTAGTTTTAGAAAAAGACTAAAGCTTAATTGGGTTCCGGGATAATGGACTAAAGTCATTAAACAACAAATTTCTCTTGTTACAAAGCTTGTTGCTGGCCCAAAGAAGAAGGCCCATAACCACTCGACCATATACTGAACTGAATCCTGTACACTTATATGCGCTGATTTTGGCGCTGCATACTTTACTTTGGCGCTTCAAAGGGTGACAAAATAGGGTCATCAAAAATCAAAACCAAAAACCCCTTATAAAACGTGACAGTTTTACCCTTTAGATTTAGTTTAGTATTAGTGTTTGATTATCATCAGATTAGTGGTAATCATGATTATCATAATCTATATAGTTAAGTTTATAAAAAATTAGAGAGAGAAATTTATTTGTTTTAGAGTTGATTTAGAGAAAGAATGAGAGAAAAAAAAAAAAAAAAAAGTGTGTTAAAAAAAAAAAAAAAACTTGGTCCTCAAAAAATCTCTAAGTTTTGAATCACTCAACCAAAATGAGTGATTCAAACACCGATTTAGAGCTACCTGAGACTCCAATAGATTACAACAACAAAATCTACTGTCCGAACGAAGGTGAGGACTCTACATTGCATTATTTGTTGAGTGGAAAAGTGTGGTTAACTCAAGAAACCCAAGAATCACTACAAGATCTCCAAAGAGACAAGTATCAACAAGATTATGAGGATGAACTAGCTTCTAACACCCAGGTATATCTTTGCTTGTAATATTTTTGCATGTAATCATCTTTAGTACGTGGATCTGTGTGATTTTTGTGAGTTGGGCGGCTCTGTTTACGCCTTGGTTTGACCTTGCAACTGAGGCGTAAACCAAATTTACGCCTCAAGATTCTTCCCAATTGAGGCGTAAAAACTGAAATTTGGGGAAACTGAGCCGTACAACATTTTTACGCCTAGGACGACAACCTGCCATTGAGGCGTAAACTGCATGGAAATATTGAATGCACGGTTTACGCCCTAGTAAGTGAGGCGTAAAACTCTTATTTACGCCTTGGTTTTTCTGTTTACGCCTCAATATTTCTTAACACATTCTTTATATACGTCTTGCTTATTGAACCGTAAAACTATGTTTTTCATCAAATACTTTCAAGTGTTATTTACGCCTCAAGTGGAGCATGGAAAACCAAGGCGTAAATGTACCCTTGCAAAAAATTTATTAAAATCCCAGGCTTACGCCTTGAGGTATAAGGCGTAAATTTACCCTGACAAAATTTTTAAAAAATCCCCAGGTTTACGCCTTGGTTAGTAAGGCGTATCCAAGTTTACGCCAAGTTTTACCAAGGCGTAATAGTAGTTACGGTTTCTTTATTGAGGCGTAAATTATGTATGATTTCTAATCTTTGTTCGTTTGGTTTATAGGTGGTTCCTTACATTGAATCTATTGCTACCCCTGAGGAGTCTGATGATGAAGAGCCTCCAATTGTGCCTATGGAGAATCAACCACGTCCTAATCAAGTGTTGCACGAAGACACTACATATCATTGGCAACCATATGTTTGTACCATGGTGGGTTTTTGCGAGTTCACCAAAGTTGTGTATTCATTGATCATTTTTCCCCATTTGTGTGTCCTCACTTGTTGTGTTCCCCTCTATGTAGACATGGGGAGATAAAGATGCCGCAAAGGAATGGGCGCAAGAACATGGGGAAAAGATCTTGTGTAGTGTTGTTCAAAACAGCCAAGTTCGACCTTATTGTTTCCAAATGGTTTGCGAGCGTAGTGGTGAGTACAGAAATCACTGGAAGAAGGGTGCCTCTTACAAGAGAAAGCATCCCAAGAGGCCTACGCCAATAAGCCGCACCATAAAGACCAATTGTCCCTTCAAGCTTCAATTTTGGCTTGATCACGAGAAGAGGTTTTTCTTGAAGAGTGTCATATGCGGTAGGCACAACCACGAACCGCCGGAGACTTTGCTTAGCCATGCTCGAGCCTCAAAGTTAAAACCGGAGGAATCGGAGATAGTCGAACGTTTGTGGAGACAAGGATTGAAGCCTTTGGAAATCCTAAGGTACCTAAAGGAGGCAAACAAGAAGAATAACTCCGGATTGAGAACCATTTACAATGCCCAAGCAAGGTTTAAAGAGATGGACGCTTGCAATAGGGATGTCATGCAACAAGTGATGGTCTTGGCGGAGGAGAAGAAATACACTATTTTCTTTGACCTCAAGGAGAAGACACCGGATGGGAAGCAAAAAGTTAAACATCTACTATTGGCTAATCCGGACTTCATCAAGTTGGCACGTTGCAATCCTCAAATCCTTTTGATTGATTGCACCTACAAAACCAATAAATACAAGCTTCCACTATTGAACGTCGTAGGCCAAACTTCTACTAAATCACCATTTACGGTGGCTTTTTGTTTCTTGGAAAATGAGCTTGAAGAAAGTTATGTGTGGGCACTCAAACAAGTTAAGCTTTTTTACCCCGAAGAGCGTTATCCAATGGTTATCCTCACCGACAAAGAACAAGCTCTAATCAATGCTATTGGGGTGGTATTTCCTAAAGCTCACCACCTTCTTTGCACCTACCACGCTTGGAATAGTGTGCAAGTGAAATGCAAAAAGATAATTTGGCCACCGAAAGAGGGAGAAAGAAGGAGGATCCAGAAACTACCACTACATCAACAAAAACGTGAGTTTGAACAAATGGAGATTGACTTCATTAAGAATAAGAAAATTTGGGAGGCATTTGGGGGCGATTGGGATACATTGGTGTGGTCACCAACGGAGGAAGAATATGAAATCCAAAAGGCTAAGTTGTTGGCGCATTGGGGCCGTTACCCGGATGTCGTGAAGTACTTGAAAGAGGAGTGGTTGGATGATGCCATCAAAGTTAAGTTTGTATATTGTTTCACAAACCAATACCTACATCTTGGGAACGAAGCAACGAGTACCGTGGAGTCTTCTCATCACCGCTTCAAAAGTTGTCTCCACCGTGTTGATTGTAATTTTGTTACGGTTTTCAAATCTATGGACATTATGTTCAAAGATGATCTTCGTAGAATCAAAACTTTATTTGAAGAAAGCCGGAGTAGGAGAATAACCCCATACTTGAAGGACCCATGGGGGAAATGGTTTAGTCGACTTTGGTTCAAGGTGTCGAAATGGGCAATCGAAAGGATATTCAAAGAATTGGAGGCTTATGTGCAAGGGAACTATACGGATGTGTGCGTTTGTGGAATGTGGAAATCAATGGGACTACCATGCCGGCATATGTTCTCTAAATACGTTGATGGTGTGATCCCACTCGAGGACATTCACCCTTTTTGGAAACAACTCTCTTTCCACGAACCAATTGAAGACGGAGGCGTACAAGCCGAGTTTAACAACACCTACCAATATGAGGCAATCGTCAACTTTTACAATAGAATAAACTATGGTCAAAAGAGCTTTTGGTTGGAAAAAGTCCTACAATTTGTGGAACCTCAAAATAACTTGGATATCGAGGAACCGGATAAGGGACCGGGGAAAGGAAGAAAAAAAACTACGGTGCCAAGGTGGCAAGAGCGGATGAATGTCAAGGAAAGAAATAAGGAGTCGAAGAGAAGAGACCCAATTGGAGTTGAGTGGGTGAATAAAGAATACGATGGTGATGAGGACGATGAGGAGTTACAAGCCGTGCTACGAGAGTCAATGAAACGTCCCAAGACTTGTAACATGGGTGAAGGTTCCACTAGTCGTGCTTCAAATGTCAAAGGAAAAGAGCCAATGTATCCGACTCAAGATAGTTCCAAGGGAAAGTCTCCGGTGATTCAAGGTGAAGAAATGAGCTCAAAGATTGTTAAGAAGAAGACAATTAGGTACAAGAGAGGAGGACATATGGTAAACCCCACAATCGACCGGGAAGGTAACTTTGTTCGCCCTCACCACACTATTTATGAAGATTGGTATAAATATCTACCCACTTGCATTCATAAATACATAGTGTCAATGGATGATGTCGAAGGAGACGGTAATTGCGGTTACCATGTGGTCACGAACCAACTAGGGCCATTTTCGGGTGCAACCATGGAGGGGAGAAACATGACCCAAGTCAATTATATTAGACAAGGGTTGTTAAACCAACTAAGGAGTCATGCACAACATTACAAGAACATGTTATTGGTGCCGGAAGGTTCGTCACCACACCAAGAGTACATCAAGTTTCAAGCTCGTTTGCAAGGTGGAATTCCCATAAGCAATAGTGAGTTTTGGATGAGATTTCCGGTGTGTGGACACCTAATTGCGGATGCTTATAGGTGTGTGGTTCACTACTTCGACAATAAGACTTCTTGGACGTTCACGCCGGAATTTACAAATTACCATGAGACACTAGCAAGGAAGAGAAGAGTAATCATCGCGTTTGTTCAAGATTGTCACTTTATTGGTCTAAAGTTGTCCGATAAATGTCCTTTACCACCGTTGGCCCCAACCACTATGAACAAGGCGAAAGGTAAAGAATGGACACAAAATTACGAAGTCAACATGCACAATTGGCCTGCGACCTTTATGGATTCGGGGTTTGTCAACTTGGGGGATGATTCGACATATGTCAACTTGGGCGATGATTGAGAATGCTTTTGGTGGTAATGCTTTTTTGGTAATGCTTTTGTGGTAATACAAGTTCAAGAAGCCAAACTATGTTTTTTTAAAGTATTTTGAATATCTTTTTGTGTACCTAAACAATGCTTTTTGTAATATTTGGTATAATTTGAAGGCTCTTGTTTACCCCATTTGTTTTCGTTAGCATTTGGTAAACTTTACGCCTTAATTAACAAGGCGTAAACACATTTACGCCTTGGTTTCTGAGGCGTAAATCTCGAGTCTTTACATTCAGAGTCTTTACGCCTTAACTAACTTGGATTTTTTCCATATTTTTTCGGTTTTTACGCCTTGGTTTCTGAGGCGTAAAACTAACTTGGTGGTTTTCCGCATGAGATTTGAAGGCGTAACTAAAAGAATTACTTACTTACGCCTTGGTTAATTAGGCGTAAAAATAACTTGCAATTTTTTGAGAAAATCTGAACTTTTACGCCT
>JAJJMA010212785.1:0-32672 GCA_023529015.1 Papaver nudicaule | reverse complement strand
CTAAGATCGTTCTGGCCAGTCCAGCAAAGCCTAGGAAGTAATGTCGATATTATCAAAGCTAATGGCGACATTTGTTAGACTGGGATGAATTGGTTCACTCGAAGACCAAGGGGAAGTTTTATGTAGATTTGAAAAAGTGGGAGGATTTATGGACACCTAAGTATCATAAAGCGGTGGATTATTGCATAAATTTGTGGTTAGACGACCACAAACAGAGGATTGTGTATGCATGGACCTATGATTATCCTCATTTCAAGAATGAGGCAACGAGTACGGTTGATGAAGCTCATGGTCGTTTGAAGAGAATGCTCGATGTATGTCACAATGGGGTTGTTACGTTATAAGAGGGTATCTATGAGTATAGTAACCATGATTTATGGAGGATTCAAAAGGAAATGGGAAAGAGTAGGCACACGTTTTGCACCAATTATAATGAGGAGGAGAAAATATTGCTTCATTATATTATGTTCCGAGTATCGCATTGGGCGATAAATTATATGATGGAGCAACGTGCTATTTTTAAAAAGATTGAAGACAACGGTATAATGGAAGTTTGTGAATGTAAGACGATGATCGGTATAGGACTTTCGTGTCTTCATCATCTCGGTAAATATGAAGATTTTATTCCGCTTGAGAATATTCCCTTTTGGTAGATACTCTCGTTTATTCCCGCTCATTCATTCGATGATACACAACCTTGGGTTGACACCCATGCGCATCGTGAAATAGTTGAATCATACCCCACCATGAATCATGTGAGTAAACAAGCTTTGCGTAAACGCACTATTATTTCTCTTAAGCGTTGTTCGACTACTGCTGAAGAACCATAATGTAGATTTTGAAACCTAATATTGGTTATCTGAGAATGCGTATTTCGAAGTTAAAACTCTATCATTTTAATTTGTACTTCAACGAATTAATGATTTTGATATTCTCAGTTTGAAGTTTGAATTTGTTCATATATTCAATGTACAACTAAGTTGGTTTGAGTCATCATCAGAAATATGGCGTCTCTCTAGCTAGTTAACACATGATTTCTGATCAATACTGTACGTGATTAGATCTTTGTATGGATATACTACTTGACAAAATATTCAATTGGTTATTATTTTGATATTTGATTTGAATTCTTGGATATCATTAACCTATCTACACTGGAATCAAGAATTCATGAGGATCAACATTTTGTTATTACTCGGAGAATCATACACGGTACTTTCAATGGTATATCATTATTGTATGATTCAGAATGTCTTTGAACCTACGTGTTCACTTAAGGTTAACACACAAGGCTTGTCTATGTCTGCGATGATACGTTTATGCGGAACGTTAGCCACATTGGACCTGATCCCACTTCCACCTAAGATCGTTCTGGCCAGTCCAGCAAAGCCTAGGAAGTAATGTCGACATTATCAAAGATAATGGCGCCATTTGGAAGTTAATAATACCATAAGAATATTTTCGAATCTAAGGACACGTTTTCGAATTGAGCTTTATCCCAGGGAGCATATTTGGTAAGCACTATATTTCAAATTAATGAAATATCCAAATATATCTTCTTTAGTATTATTTGCTTTGAATGCTTTTGGCCAAACATTTAATGTAATATCTTTTTCATTAATGTTAAATGCTAAAGTATTAGATCACATTAAATGTTATAAGTCTATGTGTAGAATTTCAGAATTGATATGGAATGTGCTTTAATTGTGTTTCAGAATTTAAGTTAGTCTTATTTCAAAGCTAATCCTTAGTCATTATAAATAGGAGTGGTATCTCCCATGAAAGCTTTGTCCCTCTACCAAGTTTCATTCTTCGGAAAAGTAAGCTTGTGTTTATTCATTTTTCCTTCAGTTACCTTTAAGCTTATGCTTTTAGTCTGGATTAGTGCAAGTCTTCTCTTGCGGATCGAGAAGCCAAGAAGTACCTCTGACGGGAAACTAGTTTATGTTTACTAGTCTTCTTTGTATTGTACTTGTGCTATGTTCTATCACGTCTATCAAAGTCTTACAATCTTGTTTATTCTAAGGTCCTTCTCTTCTGCTATAAGGCCACTCAAGATCGTAGTGATAAGAACATACTCTTTATCTATTAACCTGGATTTGTCAGCAAGCCGCTTTTGGTTTGTGTTCCTAAACTATAGATGTTGCGTGGAATCAAGATCGATGTTATTGGATTTGTTTTTGCAGGTACGCTGTTCTTCACGGTCATACATATTGTACTGCATCCATATATTGCTTGATTCCAACTGGGACGACAAGGTTGCTCTTTCGGGAGTTTTGGTTTTGAAACCTTGTTTGATATCTCGAGGGGTTTATTACCAAGTAAACTTAAATATCTCCGCTCTTGGTGTAAAACGACTTCGGTGAAATACCTGTAAGTTTCCAAGGATATCATCTAGCGATTTGACCTGTCGTATTTGGTTGTCGTTCATAAGGTTGTAGTCGTTCGATTGGAGGTCAGGTAGCGATAGTCTTCATGACGGGCTGTAGAGCAACTCTTGGGCAAGACAATAAAGGACATTTGTTTGTTTAAGGGAGTACATGTGCGTGACCACCTTGCTGTGGTTGGAGGCGTAGGAATACTGAGGGGAAATCTTTGTGACTAATAGTCGTATTAGGGTCATATTGTCTACACCATGTAGTCTGAAGTCTGAGAGTAGGTGTGTTGGCGGCTTAATTCTTAAGAGTATTCAAACTGGACTTGGTCCCGGGGTTTTTCTACGAGTTTGTAGTTTCCTCGTTAACAAAATTTTTGTGTGTACTTTACTTTATTTCCGCGTTATATTTTACTTGTCATTTATAATTAAAGTATTGTACTTGGTTGTTGACATGGTCTTTCAGAATCTTGTATTGACTCCCTTGTGTGAATCAATCAGTTACGAAAGAGATCATTATTGAGTTCTTGATTACAGGAACCGTTCAAGGTTTGACTTATAGGTGGACTAAAATAAAAGATTAGTGGTGTACTCGGTACCCTCGGCTTTTCACCTACAAAAAATGTGGCTTCACTCATCAACATCCATTCTAACACATGGAACTATGAAGCAATTTTGGAAGCTCTACATCTCTCTATGGCTCAGATGGTACTCATCATCTACCTTCCTCCGCTTGGTACTCCCGACACCTTTGTTTGGCCATTTACAAAATCGGGAGAATACACACCAATAACTGGATATGAAAGGCTCATTGCTTCAGACCCTACTAACCATCAATATATTTATAGTCTCGACTATGATGACTACTTATGACAAGAGGATCTGGAAACTTTCTTGTCCTCCTAAAATTAGGCTTTTCATATGGAAAGTCACTAGAAAGGGAATCACTTCTCTTGACCTATTAGCTAGAAGTAATATTGTCACTAACAATTTATGTGTTGGCTTTAGAATGAATACAGAAACGACTGATCATCTCCTCTTTGAATGTCCAAGAGTTGTCCAGATTTGGAATATCATCTTCTCGCAACTGGAACAATATCAACAACAGACGTACCACTTGCACAAACAACATCATAACTACATCAATATCCCCTTCATTCTCGACATGCAAGTAAAAGATGATCAACTCAACTTGCTTCTCTTCACCGTCTAGAACATTTGGATTTACAGCAATGCGAGATTATACTCCAACATACATGCTACTCCTTACCAAACTACACATGTTGCTATCACTCTCTGGAGGGAGTTCAGTGGGCTCAACTGCATCTTCCTCCAATCCTCCCGAATGCTCTACCACAACATCGTCTGACTGCAAACACAAGGCATACAACAACAATCATTGTCACTTGGACACATCCACCTCCGGATTGGATCAAAATCAATACTGAAGGAGCGTCAAAGGGGCAACCAGGCCTTGCAGGTGCAAGTATCATTAGTAGAAATTCTAATATGGACATCATACAAGCAATAACAGGACAAACCACGACTATTGTGGCGGAAAATTGGGCACTCGTATTTGCTGCGAAAATGGCCAACGGATTTAATTGGAGGAAGGTTTGGTTTGAAGTTGACTCGCAAACCCTAGTACAACTCATTCACAACTTCAATGCTACACCTTGGTATCTGAGAGACATGATTGCAGAAATCCAACACCTTATCAACAACTTGCAAGAAACAAAGATCACACATGCATACATGGAAGCTATTCAAGTGGTAGACGCTCTAGCTAATCAGGCAGTACTCAAGATGCTACAAAATCCTTCGCAGGCAAATGTTCATATTTGGGATTCCTTCTCCCCTTCCTTTTTACACCAGTTTATTTTACATGACAAAGTGGGACTAGGTCTCCCTAAAAATGTACCATGTATCACAAACACCTCTTAATGTGATCGATGCAGTCTGCCTTTCAAAAAAAAAAAAAAAATTATTTTATGAAGAACTTTTTGTGTATTAAAATCTGTTTTTATGGAAAATTTAATAATGATTTAAAACCTATATCCTCACCATTATCCATAAAGTGTCTTAGATTAACAATAATGTTATTATTGATTGTCATTTAATAAATATTACGAACAGATAAATTGCTAAAGAGAAAGAGATGAAGACCAAACCCAAATAAGTATTTTTTTTTTATGAAGGAACAAATTTAATTCATGACTAATAAGATGATCATAATGATAATTTAGGCCCCGATTGTGGGTGGTGGGGTACCCGAAAGTTTCAAGAAAATCATCATGAATCGAGCAACGTTCTCCAAACGATTCAAAAGGGACATGTCATTGAGAAGTTGTTGTGAGATTTGAATCCCCTTGGTTTCATCATTTTCGATTTTGGCTACACAATCAACTATTTGTTTACGAGCCATGCTCATAAGAATCCTTGAGTTTTCATAGTCATTATTTTCGAATGAAATCATGGAATCAAAGAATTGGTCCTGAGCAGCATACAATGTAGTGTCACAGTATTCAAATATTTCCTTCAATTTGGCATCAGTTGTATTTTGAAAGAGTTGATTAGCATCGTCGCGTGCGAAAGTAGCTTGACTCCAAGTGCAAAAGATAATGAAGTGAGTTAAGTCTCTCATACAATTGGAGTCTCTAGAGTGATCCGAATTTATGCAGTTAAGACACACCTCCGTGTCCAAAGAGTTTGCACACACCTTCTCAATTTCTTTGTTCTCAAAGTCGTCGATTGCTGGTTTCACCGCCACTTTTTTCACTTGCCTTGATTCCACCATTATCCCAATAGAAAGAACAAGAAGGATGAAGAACAAGGAGGATGGCAATGAAGGAGCCATTGTATTCTTTTTCTTCCTATTAGAGTATGGATACTGAATTTGTGAGCATTTGTTGCTAGCTAGGAAGCATTTATATAGCATCAGGCTGCATGGAAGTTTCTTTATTTGATGTTTGATATACATGGCAGATTTTTGGTTAAATCCCTTTTATTTCAATGAAATAATTAAGAAGGAGTCGGGATCTGTTTTCTTCTCTTTCATGTAATACTTAATTGTAAAAATCTATGTTGTACGGACACATACACGAACACAATACATGGTAACGACACGATGCAGTTACGCGACACGTCACATCTTAAAAAAGAGGATTACGAGGTCACATTACATGCTTATTATGCACACCATTATAAATAGATTTTTTTTCTAACAATCTACTAATATTGAATAATGATTCACGAATAATCCTTGGACTATAAAGAGAAAATATTAACATCACATGTAATTTATCTTGGTTTTCCAAACCAATATGAATCATTTATGACGTGTCCTAAAGTGTCAGATAAGTGTCCATTGCCGAATTTCACTGGACACATGATGTGGCGTATCCATCACATGTCGGGCAAAAGTCGGACGCTTATCGCGTCAAATCGCTTGCACCACACGGTTACCACAACTTTCTAGGCCTGTCCGTGCAAAATAAAATAAGTACAAAACGAGGTTACATGTGCCCTCTGTACCCGCCAGTGATACAATGACATGTGTACCAGACATTAAATCATGAAGAATTTTGCAACATTACCTTCTTATATATTTCCCATCATTATTTTTATTTTGTTTCTTGGTTTAGATTTAAATTTTCTATTTTTAAATTTGGAGATGATTCTAAACATGCGTACAAATGAGGCAACTAAACAATCTGGTCTCATCTTATAAATGACTAGTACATATGGTATATTGAGTTTTTGGCACTGAGGATCCGGAGCAAAACTCGAGCCGCTAGACAGTGGGTGGTAGTAGAACCATTTACATGTTTATAACTGCAGTTTAGAAATTCCACAAGTGCTTATAATTTTTAGCTAGTTTTTGACTTCCATGGCTATTTACGGATTAAAATGGAAAATACCAAAAATAAAATTGATGAACGAAAATACCAAAAAAGTCGTGCTATTCAACTTTTCTCCTCCCTCAATCTAACCTCCATATACGGAGTTTAGATTTGAGGGAGGAGAGAAATAAGGAGTTGAATATCACTTTCGATAATAAAAATTGGAGTCCAATTTTGGCGAACTATAACGAGTGTGCACAAAACAAATCCTTCCCATTGGTGGGTTTAAACCAAACCGTTAGATAATTAACCTAGACTTTTTTATTTATTTATTTAATTGTAATCTAAAAAAAGGTAACAAATATATACCATGTATATTAATTACCTGAAATATAGTGTTTTCACAAATGGAATTAGAGAATTAAATTATGACAACTTTCAACAAATATGGAAAATTAATTTAGTCATAATCTAGTATAATTAATTACTCTTGATCCATAAAATTGATGGTGATGATCAATAAAAGACTAATCTCTTAAAGTTACCTCTCAAAACAACTTCTCTTCAAATTTGTAATACTATCAACTTGAATATTACCAGCTAAGAATGTTTTACAATCGAAAGAATTAAAATAGGTTTAAAACAATTCATGTTCTTTGAGTCTTCTAAATTGATGTTTCCAAACCTTGGAATTCTATTAGCTAGATTGTTTACCGGATGCAGACAAATCAAGGAAAGGATTCGACCAGAACAAAAAAAATCAAAGGAAAAGAATTACCTATAATTATTATATATTTTTTCTTGTTTTAGAACGGGTATTTTAGGATATTATATATATTAAAACAATAATAGGAGTACTCAATAACTCAACCACAATGAAAGTTGAACAAAGCTCGAATATTAGAGCTCAAGGCCCCACCACGGATTTCTCAACCAATCAGAACTCGCCGCTCTTCGGTCCACGGAAGAGCCAACTCAGCAATGGAGCCACGCCATCTTTCAATACTGTAATATCTCCTCGAAAACTCCGTCACGTTAAAAAAAAAAAAAAAAAAAAACTTTTTTCTTCTCGACGGCATCTCTTCTTCTTCTCCCCTCTTCTTGCTATCTTAGTACCTTTCAAACAGAGATTGATCAATAAACCCAGACCGATTTCCATCATCAGCAAATCAATTTTTTAGCTCTGAGATTCAACTAGTATTTCTCTCTTCTTCCAGAGGTATCTCACTTATTAGCTTGAACAAGTACGATGAATTCAGACGGTAACTGGGTATCCGTGCAAGATGGAATTGACTATAAGGTATGCCTCTCAACCCCAGTTTCATTCTTAAATTTATGTTTTTATGCTCTTGCCTTATGCAAGATCGAATTCTGGCATTGAATTACCGTAGATATATTATCGAACCCTTCTAACACGATTTGGTGTTAAAGTAGAACGTGAAATGAAAAATGAACTGACCAGATTGTATGCAAATCATTTGTAGGCGTTGTAAGATTAATTTCAGGAGTATATTAGGGAATTTCAGGTACCCATTCTCGACATGGCTATTTTTTACAGGACAATTGCCCATTACAATCAATTGTATGTGTCTTGCATTTATGGGTTTCTCACTTTTCGCTTTGTTTTCATAGCTGATATATTGTTTTCCTATTGCTTCTTTTATCTGCAATAAAGGAGGATCATTCGGTGTCATAAGATAATGCTCTGCTACTCTGTCGAGTCTAAACTCCAACGTACCATGCATGCTTTAGTAACACATATTGGAAAAACTATATGATGCAGGCCAACATACCAACTAGTGGGTAAGCAAAAAACTACAGTAATACACGTTAATTGTTGTTACATGCTGTGATATATTAGCTATGTTTATGTATTTTATATTGTGTAGGGTCTGTTGTTTCAGACAACGAAGAAAGTGAAAACATAGACACAACTCACCGTTTGGAAGTCGGAGCACTCAATAATGCTAGAGATAAGTGCAAAATCACACCTCACCACCCCAATCCAAGTAATGAGAGTCACCACAATTATAAGGCCTAACAACCAATAAATAATTTCTTGCAATTTTATAGTTCTAGGGATATATATTCAACACTGTCTCACCGGGTGTCGGCATTTTCGAAAGAAATGGAAGACGGAAGCTGATTTTGCATGTTGTATAACCTGCATATTGTGAAGGGATAAAGACTATTCTTAACTGAAATGAGTTAGTGTTTGTGCATATACTCTGTGGTGGTTTAAGAAGCATATATGCTAAGATAATACTAACCCAATTCAAGTTAAGAGAACACGCTACTATTTTTCTTTCTGCTGTCAATTTGGACAAACTTTTGTCACCTAACAATGATGATCATTTCAGAACTAACAAGCATAAGAAACCGTAAGTGTAATTGAGCGCTTTGGTTTTGATTTTTAAGGTCTTTTTGTGTGTATGGTTGGCCTTCTAAAGTAGTTCAATTAGCTATGTTGGATTGTGTAGCGTCACAAAAGTTAGCAAATAAAATGATATATCATGTCAATACATTAACTATGTTCACAATAGGATATAAATTAGATGTATTTTAGCCAAAAAAATTGGATTATATATAATGGGAGACTCTAATTGATCACACCTTTTAATGACAGAGTAGAAGGCGCAACCAATAATGAATAGAGCGGGAACAAAATGACAGTATAGATGTGGTTACCCAATAAAATTCATAGAACCTGTGAATCTGGGAAAAACATTTCTGCAAGATTTGACCACAAATTCATACCACAGAGTGTAAGGAGAATTTTAAGCAACTGCTACAAATATTAATGATATGATTTGAATACAAGATTTGATGAAGATTTGTTGATATGCCCATATATCAGGGTAAGACATCTCCGCAGGATCAGGTGGAGCTTGGTTGATATCCAGAATGGGTTGCCTCTTGCACCACCAATAAGTAAGTAGTTATGTATATCTTTTATGATTCAGCCATTTAGATAACTCTTTCTGTTAAACTGAATGAATTTTTTGTATATTTGTGAATGGGCATAACAAAAAACGAAACTTTCTGAAGTAGAAAACAATTCAAAAAAAGACTAGGCAGCTCATAGACGCAAAACACAGGCAAAAAAAAAAAGGCACTAAATGGTAATTAGAAAAAAAACCCTTCTAATTATGTGGTCTATGAAATGATAAGACTGGATCATTCGGTAAACACAGCGGACACACCTTCTACTGTGAGGGAGCTGCAGACACCTCCTTCTATTCGTGGTTGTTTGTTGTGCAGGTAATTAGCTATTGGTTTGTTAGTTTGACCAATATATTCAATAAATGTATTTCAAGTCTTATATATACTTATCCAATTTCTTGCACTACACTATATCGGATGATGCAAACTTTCGAAGGTAACATTTGGATGATGTTAATGTGCATGATATCAATAAAGCAGACCAACGGTCGAGTCATTGTCAATACATCCCTTGAGAGTTCGCTATTTATGCCTATAATAAGCCTGTATGAAGTAAGTAGCCACATTACCCTTTAATTAGTCATGTTGTTTACATTTATGTAAAACATTTCGGTTGCTTTTCACATTTATAGAAAAAATTTGGGTTGCATTTCTGGATACCAAACAAACTGCCCCCATTTCATCTAAAAGAAATGTAACAGGTTAAAGCAGCATTTATAATTACATCGTATAAAATCAGCTAGGTTGAAAGTAGTTACGACTATTAATTTTTTTTGTTCCAAGTACAAATGCTTATGCACAAATTATATCATTTCTAATTACGCTTATGCAAAAGAGGTTGCTATAAACTTCAACGAAACGTTGAGATTTCATTAGGGTGATAAGGTTGGGATAACCATTGCAACATATGGTTGGTTAGGAAGTGAACTGGCTGGAGAACAGGGCAGCTGAGATGCAATCGTGGGAAGAGAGTGAAGTGAGTAGTCATTTGTTAAATTTCACTTCCCCAATGTTATGCCCAACACCACCTTCAGAGTGTAGCAGGATATTGCCATGTGAAAGCAATCAGTCCAAAAGAGTAGCCTGCAAGGTTGATTCAGCATCCTGCAGGTATCATATATGGCAAAGGTTCCAATTCAAACTACTCTCATCCCTGGAGAGGGTGTTCGCTCGAGCACAAGACCCGACGCCCCCCTGGGCCACAGTTTATACTATCGTGCTTGCCGTGAAACCGTACTTCAGTTTTATCGATTACCGTTGTTTACATCGTAATAAAATTTCGTTTTTTAACTACAGACAGAAAAGAGAGTAGCCAGTGGAGTTAGAGGAGAGGCAATAGCAGATCCAACTGATGTAGGTGATGCTTTTGTTCCAAGTCGGGGAAGATAGACGGTGGAGAAAAGTGGTGAGGTTCTCAATGGCACTACATCGGATTGTACTATCTTGCTCTAAATACGATCAAGCTAACGAATTTCGTTGTTTTTTCTATTTATAGCACAAGATGTTTGAGAAATTGCAGAAACGAAGCTGTGGTATAACTGGTGCTGCCAATTGCGGTGGATAAAACTTGAATTTTTTAGTAGGAATCGTCGTTATTCAGGGGAACATGAAAAGGGTATCAGTTAGGTTGTAACCTTTATGGAAGGATGAAGGTGATTTGATGCTAGCTTTGATGTGAGGTTTAGCAAGCAAAACTAGCTGAAAGATTGCGATTGTATTTGAGACACAAGGACATAGGAAACCTCTTGCTGGTACGAATGGAATTCGAACATCATGAAGTGAGTATCTTGGTTTGTTTTAACCTTAGAACATCGTTTGGTGAGCTTATATTTGTGTTTCAACCATATTGTTGAATTTGAATCGTCGGGAAGTTTAATAAAAATAATTGATCGTCAGAGCTCAAAAGAAGCAGAAGACAATTGAATCGTGGTCTGGGGAGGAAAGAGTGAAACCCGCACCTACTGTGAATGTATGTTCCAAATTATCATTGTCTGGATTATAAGAATGAATTATATAATCTTGATGTTCACGTCTGTAACCTGTTGCAGGAAAAATCCGTGGCTACGACAAAGAGGTGGGCTGAGAAACGACGGTTAGATGAACAAAGAAGATCCTAAGATGGCGTGGGGGTCTGCGATATGTTCTTGTTCCTTTACGAAATATCCTGCCATTCTTTGTTTATAGTATCAAATATAAATTGGGTATAACCAACTGCTATTAGTTTGCATAACAGCATAAAAAAGCGACAATTTTGTTTCACCTAGGTTTGTGACGATGTCCAAATGTTATTTGAAATTTCGTTTTAATTAGTAGATGGTGCTTTAAATTGCCCACTGCTTTAATTTCAACTTTTGCCCATTGTGTACGTTCCATCATCATCGTCATCATCATCGGCTTAAATTGCCAATGGCTTTCCACTTTTCCATGTATGGTTTCTGCCAGGGCCTTTAAAAGACTTTAAAAGAAGTATGAAAAAAAAATGAGACGTTTTAGTCACCTAAATTACTATCACGTTAATATAGCTACATAAGCAACCATTATACATTTAACTTCCTTCGATGAAAGAAATAACTGATGTAAAAAATGGAATACTTGAGCAAATAATTGTATCCGTATCTACGGGAAAAATTAAAAATATTGTTTACGTATATTGGTTCACGTGGTGCTGACATAGAGTGATGGCCCATGATTCGTGATGTGATGTTGCGGTTTATATTTTGAACAATGTGAGGAACTTTCGGTCATTAAGTTTTGGGAGGTAGAATTAAGTATGATGGGTGCAAAACATGCGAAGAAAAGGAAAGTGGGTTGGTACTTCTAGCAAGGTAGATTAAGAGTGCATCGTGGCTTGAGAGTATCAAGCTTTTGTGTATCTGGACAGGTTAGTGCTCCTATTTGGTTCCTTTTTTTTAGAATTATTGACATATGATACTTAACGATAATGCTTGAGATTTGCACAGTTGCACTAAGCTTCACTTTGTAGGTTGACGTACCCGGTCCTCACGCTAGCAGCCAAGAACATTTGCTTATCTTAACCCTTTTTATTCAATAAAAAAAAACATTTGCTTGAAATAAACATATCTATTGGCTTTACCTACTTCATCGCCAACATTGAATGACATGTATGTATATGCATTGCCAAAGGTATTTACCAAATGGCAGAATTGATATGAGATTCCTCTATTGATTTGTGACCAAAATATTTAATTTGTAAGCTTATGAATTCATATGAGTAATCCTGCACTTACGTGCTAATCGTGCTTCAACCACTGCAGGTTGCGCCCATAGCTACCGCTGGAGGATTGCACTACTTGCCTAAACCAGGACAACAACTTATGAACATAGGTTTTTGGATGAATTTTTGTGGATTTTGGGTTGAGTAATCCTGCATCTTACGTGCTAATTGTGTTTCGGTCGCTGCAGGCTACGTCCATAGCTTCCGCAGGTGGATTACACTACTTGCATGTACCAGGACAACCAACTATGAACGTAGATCTACGATATTGAATTTGTACATTTTGGGTTTAACAAATCAAATTTTACGTGCTAATCAATTTCCTGCATCTTACGTGCTAATCAATTTCCTATCAAACCCTGCTATGCATGTCTCCTAGAACAAAGCCGCTCACAGAGTCTGAACAACATCGGAATATACGCAGATGACGATATAATATGTCCAGGTAAATTTTTTCAGTGTTTATTGAATGCAGACAAAAAAAGAAAAAATGAAAATGGTGTTAATAATGAACAAAGACATCAAAGGCTATTACACGAAGGTTATTTTCACCGAAGAAATATGCGACAACATGCCACTGATTGATCGCATAGTCCAAGATATCAGAGACACAGTCCAGAGTATGCGCTAGGTTTCAGAGTTGCATTTAGGAAATTTATGATTCTTAGCAATTCCATTGGATTTTCAAAGTTCCGTTTTTCAGTTTATAGTCTAAGAGTTTTTGGTGTTGTAGAATATACAATTCTACTTCCAACTAAGTTATTTGTATTTTTTAGCACAAGGGTATACTCATCTAAGAAGAGCTTAAAAAATTATGAACAATTATGAGTTTAACACTTTATTACTAATTGCACCCAAACTATAATACTTATCCAACTGACTATATAAAAGATAACATATCATGGGACATCAGCATAAACAACCAGCAGCAGGGTTGCCAGAGCACTATGATACGACAAGGTTGCATGTGCTACAAATTGTACCTACTCTGTACAGATAACTACTCTATCATTTCGGTATGAGTTATGTTATAATTTGACACGAGATTAATCTTTATATGCTCCAACGAGTGTCCATCTTATAACTATCACACAATCCCTTTAAATGGATGACTTTAAGAGTAAACATATATTGTTTACTAACATAGAGATGGAACAGAGTATGTTCATAGATTATAGTCTATCAAAACAAATCTTCTTTACATAAATATATAACAAAATCTTTCCACAGTTGTCTTGCCGTAAAAGTAAGGGTCATACATCTATCCAGGGACATATCCAATACTTACATATTTACCCTGAACTAGAACTACATATATATACAAGCATACTCATCTCCATAAAACCTAAGAACAACCGTCGTAGGATTCCGTAGGCAAGTAAACTGATTAGAAAATAAGCTATCGCTACGGGTGCAATAAAAAAAGACTAATTGTATTTTGTGCAGAGATCAACTAATCAAAGAACCAAGGAATGGTCGAAGATCAGGGACGAGAATTCAGAGCAAATGAAGAAGAGACACATGTTATGTCAATATATTATAATCTTCAGATCAATAGCAGAGATAAGGAGCATACAACTATGCAACATGCAGGAAAGCAATTACACAACTACTATATGCAGAAAGGCCAGGATGCGATAGATGCACTGAGGGATGAACTATACGATGGAGGTCAAGCAAAATCTCCGCTATTGCCAAAACCAGAACCCTCGGCAAAAGAGATGATTATGTGGTACCAAGATGTTCTTGCATATATCAGACATAAGAAGCAACACTGAAATAATAGTCACTTTTGCATTAGTTTCATGAACTTATTGGTTAGAGAAAAAATAAGTAGAAAAGCATATCAAATATTAAGCATATGTAATTAGCTACATTATATTCGAAGTTTTAAACCAGCATATAAAAGAAAAATAACAATTCGGTTTCATTAGAATCAAACCCTAAAAATCAATTTCATAAAATTTAATCCGGTAAGACCCTAAAAATTCGTCAACTTTAGAATTAATCATGATTTCAGTTGAATCATTCCAATAGAATGATACGCAATGAATTTCATAAAAATTACAAACTGTCTTAAAAACGCAAACTTTAAAATCGTTTTAAACAATGAATAAAAAACAAAACCCAAAATCAAGTGAACGGATTTAACTTCGTTTTCATGTTAAATCACCTCTGATTTCGCTTCTGCCTCATAACGAATTTGAGAAACCCTTCACTGATAATCGCTGGAAACAACCAAACCCTAGAAATGAAACCAAACCTCACTGATTAGACCAGTTGATCTTCAATCGATTCGACCAGTTTGATTAATAACAACGACGTTTGATTTCTTTTTTCTGATTTTCCGTGTCTCGATTGATTTCTCAACTCTCTCTCATTGATTTCTCTGGGAAAAAATGAAAAATAAGAACAAGTATGGACTCATTTGGCAAACAAGGAGTGTCGCACACAGTAGGGACTCATATGGCAAACAAGGAGTGCCGCACACAGTAGGGACTCAGGCCCGTGCGAACGCACGGGCTGGACAACTAGTATATGTTTTTTGCCTTTTAACGATTAATATTTGAATTTCTACAAGATCTAACATTTTTGTATAGCCTTTGGATTTATTGAAATAGATGGCTGCGATTTAATCTATGAAAGTTAAAAAACCTGGATGACCCATCAGCCGTTTTTGCATTGTTTTTGTTCTTTCTAGACTAGAGTCTAGTCACTAGACTATCCTCTCTCTCTCTCATGTCTCCTTCTTTCTCTCTGCCTTTTCTCTTGAGCTCTGTAAATACTTAAATTATTCCTCGTTTTTTTCCATATCTCAATCAATTAGATTAGATTTTGAATGTGTGCAGTGAAGAAAGCTTATTCTATTGCAACGTCATATAATACTCCATGAATGAATTGAATGCATAAAAATAGTTATGAACAACAAGCAAGATAGAAAATTGGATTCACAGAGAGCTTAATGTTAAGTTTGTAGTGTGAAGAATTTTCTCTGGTCTGTCACCATGACATCAACATGAAGTTCTTGAAACATCTTTTAAATCTGATTATCTCCCTCTTCAATCTTCAATACCTGCAACTCAATCTAACTTATCTAAATTCTACTATCAGTACCTTTCTTCACAGTCATATTAATACTAGCTACCAAAATCTCAGGAGAAATGCTTTGAATACTAATCTTCATCACTCGGAATCATTACAGACAAATAGAAGGAAGAATAGTACTTCTTACACACAAAAGAAAACTTCATTAAAGCCGTTCGTTCTACATATCAGTACCCATAACACCATTACCATCCACCACTGTCAGTACAATCAAACTACTACTTCTTTACAATCTCTAAACAACCAGTGCCATAATCATAGAAACAAAAAACAAAAAGATTCTAAGCACCATTACATAAACATCACCACCATCATAACAAACAAGCATAAAAAGAAACACGTCAAGATCCAGGAGAATATCATCAAAGTTAGAGGTTCCCTCAGAGTTCTTCCTACTAAGGTTTCTGGTGAGATCTTCGCTGCCAAAATGGAACAGTTCGTCATAGATATCGCAAAAGCTGTTGAAAGCAATCTGGATCTTCACGAAGATTTTCAGAAACAGGAAAAAGAAGGATTACTTACTTCGAGGAACCCCAATAGAAGACTTGTTAGTCCTCATCCCCATCGGATTCATCTACGTACTCATCCATCTCATCATAATAATCATCAATATCAGGATCACCACCATCACTGTCAGAACTCGCAGGCCCATAATCTTTCATCTCCTCATCCTCCTATTCTCCCTCTTCTTCTGAATCCTTGTCAGAATCATCTGAATCTTCCTCAACTCTCCTTGATTTTCCCTCACCTGGCAACTTTTCATTCATGGTGCGAGAAAACTTCCTTGGTCTCTCACTCTTTTCCTTCCAATAAATTTGAAAAAGGGCCTCTTTTCGTCTCTGCTCTCGGCGCAGTTGGACCTCTTCATTGTCTGACTCAATGTTCATTGCTTCAGGAAGAGGTTGACTTAGATTTTCGTTGTCACTTCCAGATTCAGTCTCACTACCTCTACACTTCCCTTCTGCTCCGTATTCTTCTTCATCATCTTCTTCTCCATCTGAAACTTGTCGTAGTCCTCTCAGTCTGGAAATGTAAGCTTGTCTCCTGCGACTCCAATCCTCAAACTCTGATGCATGCTCCACCATCCTGGTTTCTAATTCCATCCTGGCTCGACGGTTACGGGCTTCAATCTCCTCTCTTATGCGACGGTTTCTGGCTTCAACCTCTTCCCTGGCTATGCGATCATCATATTCCTGCTGTAAAGTTTGAATTAACATCCCCAACTCATCAGTATTCAAAAGTAAGGCAAAGCTTTTTGATAATTCAAAATCGTCACTCTTTGGTGTCTCACTTGCTGTTGCATTCTCGGATGATTTTGCCATCTTCCTCTAATTGTTCCCTTAAAAAAAAAATCTTTCCTCTTTTGGTGATAATAACAAGCAGTTATACGATAACACCTTTTATAATGGTTCATTTTGGTCTATTAATGGCCATTTAATTGAGGCAGTTACTTATCTTTTGGGTTCTCTGGAGAATTCGTTTCATTTCTACACGCAACCACCTACCAAAATTCATTCATCCCCAACTCCCCATAATCTTAATCATCATACTTCTTCGATTCATGCAAACTCTCTGAATAATCCTTTCAATAACCCTAAGCTGTTCATTACTATCATTATGAAGATAAGTGGTAAACCATCATTATTGTGTGACATGCAATCCAAACTAATTGTGTTTTCTGTGTCTTTTCAGAGTCTGGAGGGTACGCTCATGGTTAGAGGCTATAGCTACAGGCAAGGGTTTGGGTGTGGACCAAGACTCATTGTTTGTACCAATCTTCTGTTACTAGTCATAGAAAAAACTCACCCTCAGTTAAATTGCAATACCCAGAAAAAAACCTCTTTCAAATTCATCCCAACCATTTATTACCCTTTCCTCTCACTAGAAAAGCCTACTACAAAATCTTTTATTGCTACTTCTTAGCCATAATAAATCATGGTGATAAGCTATCATCTTTTATAGCTTCTGCTATGGTAATTAAGTTTTCCATAAGATACAAAACCCATCAATGCTCACCAAACATGCATCTTCACCAAATCAGAAAGCAACCCTTTCACAAATCTATGATACTGTTCATCATTTAATGCAAAGTAGTGCCATCTACTCTCAAAACAACCTTCACTTTCGTGAGTCACAGGCCAGTTGTGTTACAAAAGTTACCCGTGACTTTGTTACTACCAATGCTTTGTATCAGCCCCATGATAAAAATACGTATCAAGCCAATAGTCATATGTTAGGGTACAAGGGGGTAGCCTTTTTTAAGGTTACTTTTTATTCAAATTGTTTGACTATCAACATAGTATCCCATTACAAGGAAGCTATTATCACCATCAAGGTCCGTACAAGTTTCTTTTCTATTGAGTGTTCTGTTGGTAATAAAAACTGCCTTGTGGTTGGCCTTATCTTGGATATTTGGATTGCCTTTTACCCAATCAAGTACTTATCGAAAGTGTTCAACCCAAATCTTTTACCTCAAATGAGTTCTTCTGAAGAAAAAAAACAACATTCACTCTACTTCTACCTCTTCTGAAGAAATCCAACAATTGTCGTCTCAGATGGCTTCAAAACTCATTATCCCAAAATCTCTGCCAAACTCTCTTGCTCAACCAGTGTTTATTGATAAAACTGTGGTCCTTGATGAAGAATATACTACCTGGAAATGGTGTATGGTCGGGCATGTGTGTAGTGAAAGACTAGTTACAACACCTAAAGTCAGAAGCTACATTAATTCTCAGTGGCCTCTTACAAAAATTCCTACGGTCACAAGCTTTAATGGTCTAAGAAACAAAGTTCTAATCAGGTTTCTAGCTCATACTGATTTTCAGAATGTTGATGCTAATAGACCCTGGTTTACTTGTGGGTATTTGTGTGTTCTTCGTACTGTTCCTCTCACAGGATGGCCAACTAATTATCTTGTTAGTTTTGAAGAAGAAGTGATGTGGTTTCTGTTTTGCAATGTTCCTAATGAATGCACTGGTTTTGAAGATCTGGAAACTCTAACTCACACTATGGGTCGCCTGCTCAAGAGTCTACCTCCCTATGGAAGCCATCCTCAAAAGAAGAACGTCAAAATCTGCATGATAATTCGTATTGATACCTCGATTCCAACGGGTATTCTTCTCCTCACCAAAGGAAGATCGCAACCTTTTCTTATTGAAGCTAGATGCATGGCAGTCCCGAGATATTTTTGTCCTTCTTGTAGAGTCCTTCTCCATTGTGAAGAGACTTGTACAAAAAGAAAAGCTATTTGGGATATTTCTACAGTTAACTCAAGTCAATATTCCCGCCAACTTCTGACCAGAAACAAAAATGAAAGTTTCATCCCTGAGGCTATTCAATCTCCTCCGGTTTCTGGTAGTGTAGCAAAGTCAGTAAAATCATTGGTCCTAGTAACCCAGAAGTTATTATGTCCGAAGCTGCTCCTACTACTTTACCTGCTCAAGATAAAGGAAAGAGTACCATGGTTTATGTTACTCCAGCAAAGAAAGCTTTAAACTGGGATTTAATTAACATGGGTCCTTTCACTAGTAGATCTACCACGTTGAAGATTCTTGATAATGTGGCTGTTCCAGCTAATCCCCCTACTGAAGTGGTGAATGGTCTTCCTTCTATCTCTAAAGAAAAAGTGGTTGTTGCTGATGATTCTCTTGAAAGTGGTACTCCAACTCAGATTGCCGATTCAACTCAATATAGTACGGTGTCTTGTGGCCCTATAACTCGCCGTTTCAAAAATGTGGTTAACCCTATCGCGATTCATGATAAGGGCAACCAGATCCAAGAAGTGGAACATGAGGCTATTACCCGTTTGAAAAGAAAGGTCAACCCTCGTGCTGATATCAGGAAAAGATACAAAACTGTTCTGATTGTTAACACTTCAAATGAAGATCCAAGTGAGAAGGTTGATAATCTCTATGAACCTGATTACACTGCTCTCTGTTCTCCTATTACCAACCTCGGTACCCTCAATGAACATTCAAACAATCATACCTCTGCTGCTATGACTTACCCAAACTGTATCAACAATCAATTCGATGAGGTTCTTGGTCTATCTCAACTACCCTTGTCTGCTACTGTGGTTCATAATAACTCTAATCATCAAGCTGGCTCCCTGGACCTGAATGCTACACAGAATTCTCATAATAGTGGTGGTTCTTCCTCTTCCCAGCCTTTTGGTAGTAATGATTCTACCACTCAGGTAAATTTCTCCCCCCCCTCCTACTGCTGCTGATCCGCTGGTAACTAATAATCCTGCTTTGGTCATGAATAGTAATCATGTTTATAACATGAATGCTATTTGTTGGAATGCTAGAGGCTTCAATAAGAAGTCTGCTTCTAAGGAATTGAGTATCCTTCTGAGAAATGTGAATCCTGATATTGTGTTTATTAGTGAGACTAAGATGAAAAACAAGGTGGCAATTAGAAAACTGAAGAATTTTGGTTTCCCCTGTGCTTTTGAGGTCCCTTGTGTGGGTAGAAGTGGTGGTCTGATTTTGGCTTGGAAAAAGGAATTAAATCTACATATTGTGTCATCTAATTCTAGGGGAATCTACTGTACTACTAGTGACATTATTCATAATTGTCTTACCCACCTATATTTCATCTATGGTGAACCTAACCAATCTCTTAGAAATGAATTTTGGAACTCCCAGTTGTCAAATTTTCAATTTCCTCTTGATGAACCTGTGTTTGTGATGGGTGATTTTAATTCTCTGTTAGGTCCAGAAGATAAAAATGGGGGTAATATGCCAGCTGAAAATGATTTTGAAAATCTTAATGCTTTTTGCAATAAATTTGATTTACATGATCCTGGGTACTCAGGGCCTAGATTCACTTGGTCTAATATGCATGAAAATGTTGATGAAATTGTTCTTGAGAGATTGGATAGATGCTTTTATAACTCTGTTGCTGCTGCTTTGTGTCCTAAATTCTGTGTTAATAACCTGCCTAGAGATACCTCTGATCATTGTCCTATTCATATTGGTTTTAATTATGAAGCTGTTTGTATGCCTAAACCTTTCCATTTTATGGCCATGTGGATTCTAGATCCTTCCTGTAGAGATATAATTGCTAATGCCTGGGCTATTGAAACATCTGGCTCTCCAGCACACAGATTGAGAGCTATGCTAGCCAACACTAAGAAAGGTCTGAGAAATTGGAATAAAATTTCTTTTGGTGACATTCAAAACAATATTTCTGAAGCTAGAACTAATCTTTTGGCAGCTCAAACCAATACCCCTAATGATAGTCAAACTATCTATAGCCTTAATGACAGACTCCTTTTTCTTTACAATTTGGAAGAACTGTATTGGAAGGATAAGTCTAGAGAGGTTTGGTTGGCTGAAGGAGATAGAAATACTCCTTACTTCCATAGAATTACCCTCTTCAAAAGAAGGCGTAATGCTATAAGCTGGATAAGAACTGCCTCTGGTGCTATTCTTACCGATAGAAATGAGATAGAAAATGCTTTTGAACAGTACTTTAATGACATGTATTCTACTAGTCCTCAAACCCACCAAGAGGAGGTTCTAGAAGGATTAAAAGCCAAATTTACTGATTCTGACAATAACATTTTGAATATTCCTTTATCCCCAGAAGAAATAAAAGCTGCTGTTTTTCAGATGGGGGGGAAAAAAGCTCCAGGACCTGATGGGTTCACTGGTCTGTTCTATCAAAAGCATTGGGATATTGTAGGAGAGGCTATAGTAGAAATGACCCAGACTTGTTTTAGAACAGGCAACATTGCCTCTTTCTTAAATCACACCAATATAGCTCTCATACCAAAAATCCCACAGGCGGCCAGTGTCTCTCAATTCAGACCTATTGGCCTATGTAATTTTGCTTACAAAGTTCTTTCCAAAACTTTGGCCAACAGATTGAAACCCCCCATGGATAAGCTCATATCTCCTAATCAAAGTGCTTTTGTCCCAAAAAGAAGTATCTCTGATAACATCCTAATGGCAAATGAGCTAATCTATTGTGTAAATCATTTTCAAAGTAAAAAAGGGCTGGCTGCTGTTAAGTTAGATATGTCTAAAGACTATGATAAACTGGAATGGTCCTTCCTTGAAAAGGTTTTATTGAAGCTTGGTTTGTGTGATCACTGGATTAAACTTATCATAAATTGTTTATCCACTGTGTCTTATTCTATTTTGCTTAATGGAGTTCCTACTGGTCTTATTAAACCAAACAGAGGGCTTAGACAAGGTGATCCTTTATCTCCTTATCTTTATATTTTGTGCTCTGAGGCCTTATCTGCTTATATTGATAAAATGTCTAGGGATGGTTGTATTTCTGGTATCAAAGTTCATAAAAATGCCCCTCCTGTCACTCACCTTTTGTTTGTTGATGATAGTCTGCTTTTCTCTAAAGCAAACCAGGAGGAATTCACATCTATGAAAACTTATCTTCACAATTATTGCTCTGCCTCAGGTCAGGAGATAAACTTTGATAAATCTGGTATTCTTTTCAGCTCTGAAATCCCTTTACATGATACTACCATATTAGCTGATATTCTGGGTATTACTAATAAGGGGTTAGGTGAGAAATATTTGGGGACTCCCATTAAGTTCCAAAAATCAAAAATTGAAACCCATATGGGTATTTTGAAATCTACTGACGCTAGGATTGATTCTTGGTCTACTAAACTTCTCTCTCAGGCTGCTAAAACCTCCTTAGTCAAGCATGTAGGTCAGGCGATCCCTCTGTATCAAATGGCTGCTTTTCTCATTCCTAAGGACCTTTGTAAGAAAATTGATAACCATCTCATGAAATACTGGTGGGGTGAATCTCAGGACCCTAAAGATATGAAATTACATCTTCTTGGTTGGGAGAAACTTTGCTCTCCCAAGTCCGAAGGAGGTTTGGGCTTTAGAAAAGCTGAGTTAAATAATCTGGCCATGCTAGCTAGGAATGCCTGGAAATTGGTTGAAAATCCTGACTCTTTGCTTAGTAACATGCTTAAGACGAAATATTTTCCTCATACTGATTTCTTAAATGTTGTTTGTCCTAAGAAATGTTCTTGGACCTGGAGGTGTTTATGCAACATTAAAGATCTCATCAAACCTTTTGTTACCTGGATTGTGGGGGATGGGAAATTCATAAACCCATGGTGTGACAAGTGGATCCCTGATATTGGTGTTGCTCAACCAAACCCTCTTGTCCCACCTGACCCCTCAGTTAAGGTTGACTATTTTATCAACTCTAATTCTAGGAGTTGGAATGTTGCTAGACTTGAAAAACACTTTGATAATGCTTCTGTACAGAAGATTATTACTATTCCCTTAAGCCAGTTGATCACTCCTGATAGTAGGGCTTGGGAGCTTTCAAAGACGGGCAGATTTAGTTCTAAGTCTGCATATTTGGGTCTCAGAGGTCTTAGACCAAGCCCAAATAGTGCTCTTTAGAAGTCTATTTGGAAAATTAAAGTTGCCTACAGAATCCAGTTAACTCTCTGGAGGGCAGCTAGAAATGCTTTGAATGTGCGTGTTCTGATTAATTCTAGAATGACCATTGCTGATATTGTTTGCCCTAGGTGTGGTACCTCTGATGAAGATATTATGCATGCCTTTGTGTTATGTCCCTTTGCTTCTCAGGTCTGGTATGCCTCCCCTTTGAAAATTGTAACTGCTTCTTTTCAAATCTTCTCTTTTGTTGAATGGCTTTACTTCTTTTTGGTAGATAAACAATCTAAACTTCCTGATCATTTGCATCCTCTGATTGCTGCTATTGTTTGGTCTCTGTGGTCTAGCAGAAATACTTTGATCCATGAGAAAAAATCCGAAAATATGTTTTATGTGTTAGCAAGAGCTAGGTTTATGGTCTTCTCAATACACCCAACCCTACCCCTGTTAGCTATGCCAATGTCACTAGCATGGATAAATGGACTCCCCCAGGAATTGGTTGGTACAAGGGTAATACTGATGGAGCGCTTGATCTTATTTCCATGCTTTCTGGTTCAGGTTTTGTAATCAGAGACTGCCAAAAAAGTCTCCTTTTGTGCTGCGCTGAGTATTCAAGCTAGATCTCCTGAAGAAGCTGAAGCTTGGGGTATACATGCTCTCCTTCAAAGGGCAATGCAGCTGAAGATAACCCACCTAATAGTTGAAAGTGATGCTAAAGATCTGGTTGACCAATTTTCTGCTGGCTGTTTTGATGGCAACCAAAGGACTGATGCTATCTTCAAAGACATTAAATTTTTTGCTTCCAGTTTATTGTCTTGTATTTTTACTTTTACTCCTAGAATCTGTAATGGAGTTGCGCACTCCTTAGCTCAATGGGGCAAACAACATTCTAGCTCCATGTTCTGGTCAAGTACTCCAACTTGGCTTTTACCGGTTGTTGAGTCTGACTGATTGCCTTTTTCAAGGCCTTTGCTTATAAAAAAAAAAAAAAAAATGGATTCACTTAGTGTTTATCAGTATCATTGATTTTAATCGAAAAATATTGATTTGCTTAGATAAAAAAAAATGGGTCATTAAGAATCCCGTGAATGGGCATGATTGATTTAATTGAAGAATATAGAGAACCCATAGGACTACTTCCTAAATCCAAAATTTGGACTACTTCATCTCGTTTCTGCGCGATAATTTAGTTTTGGCTTAATCACAGTTTATTAGTTTACAGGGTCGATGATAATGAATGAAACAGAGTTGAAAAAGAAAAGAAACGTCGGAGAGGAGAGAGATTGGCCAGAGAAGTGGTAGTTACACTTCACGGGTTTATGGGGTGATCCGTAAGATTTAAGATACTTGATTAAATCACTACCATCTATTTTACCAATCAAAGGCTATAGGAGAATGTTAGATCATGTAGAAAATTGAGCATGTCAAGGGATCTTTCCTCTTAAAGTAAATAACAAAATAATTTGATAAATAGTTAACGGTTGGGTTTGGACCAACCAATAGAATCAATTTGTTTTGTGCACAGTGTGCACAAAATTGGAATCCAAAAATTGAAAGCATAAAACTTCACAGCCTCGTGGTGCGGTGAAAAGGTTTGTTGGGTAGGGTACATTGTTGGTAGTGGCAGAAGCGGGATCCAGTATTGATTTTTCGAACGGAGCTGCTAGGTGTAGAAACTTTGTTTGTATCTGAAATGCAGAGCCTTATGTGGCAGCACCAACCATCTTTGGATCCAGGGGTTGCAGCATTAAATCATCTTATGGGTCCCACTATCTTTTTCTCCCCCAAACTCTATCTCACCCTCTCTTCTCTACCCTTCTCTACAACCAAATGCTCTACATCTAGTGTTTTGGTTTTTCAAAGCACACCTACAAATTCGAGGCGCACTAGCAACCACTATGCTGTTCAAAATGTGGACAAAATCCCTACAATGTTGCCAAGATATGGAGAGAAAAAATAACAATTGCTATGGTTTTTAAGCGGTTTCTCAGAAACTGTGGAAATAAGAATGCGGTTTCTCACTAGCCGCTTACTCCAAAATATCCCTAACAATCCGACATATCCGTTTAGGTTAGGATTTTGATAATAAAAATAAAGTTTTCAAGCGGCTTCTTGGAAACCGTAGCGGTTTCTTAGTAACCGATGAGTAAACCTTGTCTACAAGGGGTATAGATCTCTGCCCCTTCTAAACATGGCTAGAAGAAATCACCATAATGTGAGAAAATTGTCCACATTTTGTACTTTTTGAGCACCATAGTGCTTGCTCTTAGTTAAAAGGGTGTGGTACAAAAGCTAAGACTTGCGTGGGCTTTCGGTTAGACGATTGTATAAATCTAGAAGGGGGCCAAAGCTCTCGAGAGGGGCTAAACAAGAATGATCCGTCATTGGGAACAGCGATAATTACAAACTCTCTTATTGCTCAGAGAGAAATACAACAAGGTTACTATCAAGATGGAACCATGTAAAGTAGGAACCACCTCTGTTATAGTGAAATACCTAATTGTGTACAAAGAAGGTCAAGGATCAGAAGAGATGAAAACTCTACACACACCATTACCAGCCCCAACAGGGCTATATAGTGCTGCCCACCTACCATATTTCAATTTTAATCAGAAATAGTTCCAATTTCTTTCAAGCTGAGCCTAACATTTTGGAGTTTCACTGATAGCTTCAATTTCTGCTCCTCCATATCTTTCAACACTGCTAACAGATTTTCTCGATATACTTCACACCTTTCATTTGCACCCTCCAGCTCATTTACCAACTCTTCTATTTTCTTCTGCTTCTCATCCTACCACACCGAAAAAGATAATATGAGAGACGTTAATACAATTCCATGAACAAGGACAAAAGAACAAAAAAGAAGATGAAGCGAGGTTACAACATTTCAAAATAATTATCCGAAGAATATGGTTCATACCCAGATACCCTCACCAGTTTTCACAACTCCATATTCCACTCGTAAGAAAAAGAACAGTGAATATCATTACATTACATATATGAGAGACGAATGGGCAACAGAATGCCAGCTTAGCAATTCACTACTGAGTCACATCAACATGCCCTATTTTTATTTATTTCTGAAACAACATTCAAGCAAGATGCTACGATATGTATGGATTATTTAACTACATACAGCTTTTCCCCACTAGACCACATACATTGCATATCATTTTCAACATTTTTACACTATGTGAGAGCTTCACAGATTCTTCCTGGAACCAAACTTACTGTACTGGAAGCACGAGTTATTTTACTTATCACGGAAGAAACATGGTCTATATCGACTAGTTTAAACTGTTCATTTTTAAAAGGTTTAAATCTAACACGGTGCTAGAGAAGCAAATGAAAAAAAAAAAAAAAATTATAGCAGCTAAATGTTATTTGAGCTACACAGATTTCATGATTGACCCGACATTCGCATTAAAAAAAATCACTAGAACCAGAAAATCACACAACTTTAGATAGTGTTTATACTATCAACAGAACACTAGAACGACAACAGCAAAAGAGTGACATCAACATCTTACCCACTAGAAACCAAATAGGAATGACAAGAGCACAGAAGAAAATAATAATCTAACAATAGGAATCATGCTTATTTACTGATATCAAGGTCTAGACACTCCAACCCCCTTAAACATTTACCAATATCAAACTTGGAACGTTAACAATTTCCCATTCAGAATAACTGATCATTTGAATAGAGATAACTAAGGAAAACTCCTTGGGAACTGGATTGCCACAAAGATTAAGCAGACAACATATATATGAAGAATGCTTTAAAAAAATGCAGAAAAAACTGACCGCAGAGCAAGATTGAAGCTGGCCCAATCTGTTCCCCTCGGCTGAACACACTTCTCCATTGCTTCCATTGAGCAGATTTCCTAACGGTGCTACTCCAGAACCATGCTTCTTGGAAGTTTTAACCTTCTTTATAGCCTCTTTCAGGGCATCTATTGCCACATTATAAATATGTGAAGATTTTGCCCCTTCATCTACATATTTAATCACTTCCTGGCGCAGATTGTTAAATCGGTCTATCGAGGACTCCTTTGAAGTACTCTGCAATTCAAGGGCATGGTCGTCCACCACAACCGCACTTTTTGCATTTCTTGTCCAGCGTCTCAAGACATAATGGGAAGGTAGAGTTAAGACGTTTGTGACTCTGAATACTGCTAATATGTGCTTACAGAGAATGCCTGAAAACTCGAACATTTGACAGCTACAATTTGCTAGCATTTCAAAAACATGGAACCTAACAATGTAAGCCTTGTGCTCCTCCCCAAATTTCACCACCCTATATATCGTGACGGTCCCAGAGTCCTCGATTTTCGTTGCAGAACTAGCAAGAGTTTCAACTAATTCTTCTTGGAATTTGGTAAATATTCTCCTTGTATAAATGCTTGCAGCTTGTTTTTCCATGGGAGAAGGGGTCTTGAGTACTGGTGCGGTATTCAATGTATCATAATCTGCTTTTACTTCCTTCTCATGTCTACTTGCAACAGCTTTCTCATACTGTTTGACAAGCACCTGCACAGTGGTTGATGCATTCACATACCCATCGAAAAAGGAGTTTATACTGTCACTCCCTTGTGTCACAGACATCTCTGCGAAGAATGTGCCCCGCAGGTACACTGGCACCCATTGAAGTCGAGCATTGTACATCGAATGAAGCCATTCATTTTCCATAAGATCGTATCTCTGAAGAAGTAACTGCCAGGACGACTCAAACTCTTCAACAGACTCGGTTGTATTGATGCACTTCCGGAACTCGATTTCAAAATTTGGGTGTGACTGGTATACAGCAGACAACTTATCTTGGGCCTCTCTGAATATATTCCACTTACAAAAACGGTGTCGAGTATCTGGGAACACATGAGTGACAGCTGCCTCTATGACTCTATCTTGGTCGGTTGTGATTGAGACAGGATGGCGTCCCGACATTTGTGCAAGCCAAGTCTGAAATAACCAGACGAAAGATGATTCAGACTCATTGAGAAGTAATGCACAGCCAAATAACACAGGTTGTCCATGATGGTTCCACCCAGTGAATGGAGCAAATGGGACCCTGTACCTATTGGTTCTATACACTGTGTCAAATATAACGGTGTCCCCAAAGCAGCTATAGTTCATCCTACAAGTGGCATCAGTCCAGAATATGTTCCCAGCCGAGTGATCACTATCGCCTTGGATTTCATAAAAGAATGTAGGATCCTCAGCTTGCATCCTCTTTAGGTAGTCCAATACCTGCTGAGCTCCATCACCAAAATGTCTCTGCCTGCTAGTAAGGTAATTGCGGTAATCCACGGTAGAAAACCCGACATTATCAACTCCGCCAGATTCCTTTATCAACACTGACATCACCCCACTTGGCCCTATACCAGCTGCTTGGAGAGTATCAATCAAGCTCCGAGCAGACCCTGAAATGTGTTTATGCGATCGGAGGGAATGCACTTTATCAGGCGGCACAAGTTCATGGTTATGCTCTTTGGTAATTTTAGAAACAACCCATTTCCCGGCATCCTTTTTCTTCACCATCATCATTGCTTTGCAACCAACTCTCGCAACAGCTCGTGGACGTTTTTGCTTGCGCTTACTATTCCGGTCACGCCCTTGATGAAAACCTTGCCTCGAACACACAATCTGGCGACAAATAATAGCATCATCGTGACGTGACCTATGGTAAGTACTAACGCGGGTACTGAATCCAACGCGGCGTGCATAAGAATTGTAAAAGATACGAGCAGCTTCTTCTGATTCAAACTCCATGCCCTCATACGGTTCAAGATCAGCATCGGAATCAGCAGTGACAGGAACAATATCCCCAAATAAATCTCCACCATCAAGAAATTCAGCATTTTCATAATCTACATCTTGTTCAATGTCTATACCATTGTTATCATCTTCTTCACCGGAACCAATGTCGAACTCCATCTCCATGTTATTCAATGGTTCAAACTCCATAACTAAAGGGGGTATTTAGGGTTTTGAAATGAATACTTGTACTATTACTGTTATCTCATTTGTATGATTTAATATTTGTTCTATTGTTTGTATGTGTTTTGAAGAAAGTTTGTAAGATAAAAATTGAAGCTTTAAATACACAAGTTTAGATGGAAAGTGAAGAAAACGAAATGACCCAGAAGTAGAAATTGAAGGAAACTTACAGCGAGCGCTATGATTGTGGGTGTGCCTTCTAGTAACAAGAGAATCAAGTAGCCCTAAAACCCTTTTTCAAGGTTTGTTGAAGTTGTTAAAGGGATGGTGAGAGAGGAAGAGAGTTCATTCATTTGGAGGGGTTGCACTTGCAGAGAGGGAGAGGAAATAGTGAGAGAGAAAGAAAATGAAGAATTAAAATGAAAAATGACTATCTCGCACTTCTCGTACCACCTATACTTCCATACTCCTATCCTATGCGCATGTCTGGTCAGAGAGGAGAAACGATTTAAAAGTCTGTTAAGTGAGTCGAAGCGGATGCAGGGTTCATTATATCAACAAAGTGGGAGAGTGTGTGGGTGGGGGTGGGGGAGCGCATCAACCCTACGAGGAATGGGAGGACCAGCTGACACTCCCGTGTTTTTTTTTTCCAACGGAATGATAATTTGTCTACTTTCGTGCCATGAGACGTTGCTTTGATTGAGAGCAAATATGTATCCAAGTCTAGCCAATCCAAAAATAAATTGGCTAGCAGGTATCCGGGTACCTAACCTAGGTGGATATATTAGATGGTACGTGTTTAAATGCTTAGATCGACTCTGCATCGTTATCAAAAAGAAAAAGGAAAAAAAAAATCAACTCTTCATACCGTCTCATGTGGTTGAGTTGTCAAAACTGGAACTGACCTGAACCATAAAAATGAAGGACACAATTATTAACTAAATTTAAGGATACTTACATGTAATCCCCAGAAGATGTTGATTTTTATTTATTTATTTATTTTTGAAATAAGGATTGTATTAAAAAGAAAGGAACTGTACAATAATATACAAGGTAGCTCAAAGTTTGAGCTTAATACACAGAAAACAATGAATGTTCAGGAAAACTAAAAGAGCTCCAACTAACAGCGCAAAGATGTTATGGTGGTTGCCTATCAACCAAGGAGTCCCAATTGAAAACCCAGTCTGTGAATGGTTGTGTGATTTCTGGATTATACACCTTAAGCCAGGAAAATATTGTTGCCTTTATACTGCACACTACTTGATCTGCCGTCTGCAACCTACTAGAGAAGATGCGACTGTTCCTCTCTTTCCACAACTGCCACAAAGTAGAATGAATCAAAACTCTCCATATTATCATCCCTTGCTCGGTAAATTCCTCTTTTGGCCACCTATCCACCAAATCCTTGTAAGTAATAGGCATAGCCCAATTCCAACCGTTTACGACATGGATAATTGCGTTCCAGACTACAATGGCAAAACTGCAGCTCAAAAACATATGGTTAATTGACTCTTGATCTGTCGTACACATCTCACAAATACTAGAAGTCACTATACCCCGTCTTGCCAAATTATCTCTTATACCGGTCTTGTTTAGGTAGGATTGCCACACAAAGAAACAGATTCTTAGAGGGATTTTGTTGCACCAGACAAACTCACTATTAGGAAATGGGACAGTACCAATCAACATCCAGTTTTGGAGCAACTTAATATAACAGTCTTTCACCGTGAAAACTGCTATGCTTGACTTCCATTTCACCTCACTGTTATTTGAAAAATAAATGGAGGGGTCATTACCTATACGTAGTAGCAGATTGCAAAGCCCATTCACCTCATTACCACGAAGAATTCTTCTGAATAAAATTCTCCATTCAGGCCTCCCAACACTGATGACATAGTCGTGTATAGAACCTTCCCTGTTAGTAGCTACTTTGGCCAGTAGAGGAAACGCATTCGCAAGACAGTCAGTACCACACCAAACATCATTCCAAAATGAGAATCTGCCACCGTTACCAATTCCCAGATCACAAAACTTATAGAAGACCGTTGCTAGTCTGGAGATTACAACCCAGCAGCTAGAGCCATAGCTCAAATTAATTGGATGTGCAAAAAACAAAATCGGTTTGATGTTAAATTTCTCGACTACTATCTGGACCCATAAACTGCCCTTCTCCCTTGTGAATCTCCATAGCCATTTGATGAGAAGAGCACAGTTCATAGCTTCTAGGTTCTTGATACCCAACCCGCCATGATCAAATGGTTTTAAAAGCTGCGGCCAAGCCACCCAATGCATTCCATCTGAGCCGTCAGCCTTGCTCCATAGAAAGTTACGTATCTTAGCTTCCAGCTGCAGTATTATGCCTTTTGATTTGTATCCTTTTGCTTTGATGATTTCTCTTTTAGTTTTACCAGGTTTAGTGGAGGTTTATAAATCAATGTTTTTTACTCTTAATTGAAAATAACTATTGGTAGTACCGTTTCAACTAAGTTGACGATTGGTAGTATCGTTCCAACTAAGTTCATTAGTTAAGGATTATTGTCTACACTGGTTTTGTTCTCATGGTTGTAATGAGTGAATTGGAAAATCGAGTTCTATTACAGTATATGCTAGACCAGGATGGAACGATATGTTTATCCAGTGTTAGAATATGTGATTTTGAAAGAGAAAATCGTTCAACAATCGGGAGTTGTTTGTGAATTATTTATCTATGTGAGTGTTATCTTATACCACTGTAATAATAAAGTAGTAAAGTCATTGGATGATCATATCATTTTCTTTTTCTCCTATAACACAATGATAGATCATTTTCAAACATTGGTCGAGAGCTTGAGAGTACATAAACATCAAAATCATTTATCGTTACGAAAAACTCACCCAACCTTATAGTTCACTTAAATAGGACCTGGAAACTGTAGAGTAGTTTAGTTTAAAAAAATGAAAATATGTACGAAGCTAAAAATTGTTATGAGGCAACATACAAACCAAAATATTAATAACTTGATTATTACAAAAAAAAATTCAGAATGCAATAACTGAGACACGAAATTATACTCAATAATTTGCTTTGATTGAATGATTTTATTGTGTCTGCGGTGCAAGTTGAATGATGTACAAATGGAAAGATGAAAATTGATATCATCCATTACACACGGTAGTAGATTGTAACCCGATTATATTTTCTTTTATGTTACATGAACAATACCACCCAGTTTTTTGTGACGAAGAACGGTTTTTATTCTGGCTTTACACTTAAAACTCCTTCATGGTTTATTAAATGTCGAAACCCGTATGAGAATTTTATTATACATGCACATCAAAAGTGTTACAAACTAATTGATTGTATATTTAAGATAAAATGAAAAAGCCTTAAGCCAAAACTTCTCTTCATATGTATAAATAAGGTACATTGGATTCATTTCTACACCGAACAATTGAATCATCATCCCAATACATCAGAAGTGAAAACAAAAATATATAAACTAAAATGGCAAAGTTAATGGACGTTTCATTAGTTGCTGTTGTTTATGCATCAATGATATTTTCTATAAGTAGTGCAAGGGATATGAGTTTTGATAATTCTCCTGGCGAAGCACCTTTTGTAGATCCATTGCCACGAAAATGTCAACTAATGGATCCATGTATAAATCCTTATATATAATAATAATAATAATAATAATAATAATAATAATAATAATAATAATAATAATAATAATAAATAAAATAATAATAATAATAATAATAATAATAAGGGTCATACACTGCTGCAATTAGGGTCCTGACTTCTAATGGTGTGGCTCCACCAACTGTAGACACCTTACATGACCTGCAAGCTA